>JAJMAM010000019.1:0-188650 GCA_030572655.1 Ogataea allantospora
ACCTATTGACCTATTAGTTATTAGTTATTAGCTAAGCAATTGTTAAGTTCTGACTAAATAACCCAAAATTATATTGCGTGGAGAAAATCCCGTGCAAATCCGTTTTTAGCCATTGTGATCCGTAATCTATATCTAATAAAAAAGTACAGCACTTTAATTCTTATCTCAATGATTCCTTCGTTCACTCTTGATAGAACCGGCGACAAGATTCCAGCTGTTGCATTTGGTAGTGGAACCAAACATCAGCGTAAAAAGAAAGGCGATCCTTCCTTAAAGGACTCAATTGATGAAAGTCTTGTTGATATTCTGACTTTTGCTCTTACCGAGGCAAAATTCACACATCTGGACACCGCAGAGGTGTATACTACTAGACCCGAGATTGGAATGGCCATCAAGGCGGCCAATTTACCCCGGGAACAACTTTGGATTACCGATAAGTTCAACCAAGGCTGGCGGGGAACAAGGTCTACGTCTCCTTCTGGTCCATACGAGTCGCTGACTAAAGGATTGGCCATTATGGAGTTGGATTATGTGGACCTGTTCTTAATCCATGCTCCATTCTTTGATCCTGGTCATCTTGACGTGACTTTGGAAGAAGCCTGGCAACAGATGGAAAAGCTTGTAGATGAAGGAAAAACACGGAATATCGGAGTTTCTAACTTTGATATCCCAATGTTGGAAAAAATCTTGGCTGTTTGTAAGTACAAGCCGCAGGTGAACCAAATTGAACACAACGCGCACTTGCAAGAACAATCGCCGGGAATTGTGGAGTTTTGCAGAAAGCACGATATCTTGGTGAGTGCATATTCTCCACTGGCTCCCATTGTTCCTACTAAGGTTAGTGATGGACCATTAAATCCGGTTCTTGCGGAGTTGAGTTCGAAATATGGGGTGAGCAACACCCTGTTACTGTTGAGATGGGTGTATCAGTCGGGGGTGCTCCCAATTACTACATCTACCAATAAAGAACGGTTAAAGGACACTATGAAGATGTGGGAGTTTGAATTAGAGCAATCGGAGGTAGAGCAGATCTCCGAGATCGGCAAGAAATATCACTTCAGGGGCTTTTTTAATGAGTATTTTGCAAAGTACGATCCATAAATTAGATACGAGCCCGAAACGGAGTCGGGCCAAATCCAAATCCCGACAAGAATTTTTTTTTAGCTCGGGTTTCATTGGCCAAAAAGACCCGCATAGGGTGCAGTCGTTACTTTTTTGCAGCACCCCCTGTACTCATTCCGCGCCCCTCCATGGATTTTTGAAAAATCCGGCCTGCGTAAACGGACGGAACTTGTCTTATTGTTGGTATTCACCCACTCACGTCGCAGGAAAAAAATCCTCTATATAAAAGTAACTAAAACTATAGTATTTTTTAAATTTTTACACATACAACAATGTTGGCTGCTAGACGGGCCGTTCGCCTTAACTCTTCTGCCACCAGAGCTTTCAGCTCCTCGGTCGTTGTTTCCTCCGCTCAACGCAAGTCCTTGTTCCACAAGCTTTTCAAGATTCCTCTTGACGTGGGAGCCATTGGAACCGTCCTGGCTACTACCTGGATGGGTGCCTCTATTTACAGAGAGTCTAACCCCAAAAGTCAGAAACCACAAACCGCTTTGACTGCTGCCGGTGCAGAGAAGAAGTCTGTCGTCATCTTGGGTTCTGGATGGGGTGCCGCTTCCATGCTTAAAGACCTGGACACCAGTCTTTACAACGTGACTGTTATCTCTCCAAGAAACTACTTCTTGTTCACTCCTTTGCTTCCTTCTGCTCCTACAGGAACTATTGAGACCAGATCCATTGTTGAGCCAATCAGATCTATTGCCAAACGTACTCCAGCTGAGGTCAACTATTTGGAAGCTGATGCCACTGATGTCGATGTTGCTTCCAAGACTTTGAAAGTGAAGTTCACTGGTGCTGAGGTCGACTCTGTTGAGAAGGACATCAAATACGACTACTTAGTGGTTGCTGTTGGTGCTATTCCATCCACCTTCAACATTCCAGGTGTCCAAGAGAACGCTTGTTTCTTGAAAGAATTGCCAGACGCTTTGCAAGTTAGAAAGAAGTTGATCGAGTGTGTCGAGAAGGCTTCTTTGTATCCAGAAGGATCTGAAGAGAGAAAGAGACTGTTACACTTTGTTGTCGTTGGAGGTGGTCCAACCGGTGTCGAGTTCGCTGGTGAATTGAAGGATTACGTCGACGAGGACTTGAGCAAATGGATGCCTTCTATCGCCAAGGAGGTCCAAGTCACCCTTGTGGAAGCCTTGCCAAATGTTTTGAACTCTTTCTCCAAGAGCTTGTGGACTTACGCTCAAAAGACTTTCGGAGAGAACAACATCGACTTGGTTCTCAACACTGCTGTTAACAACGTCACCACCACAACTATTACTGCTTCCACCAAGAACAAGGATGGTTCTGTTGAAAAGAAAGATATGCCATACGGTATGCTTGTGTGGGCTGCTGGTATCCGTCCTGGCAACTTCACCAACCACTTGATCAACAAGATTGAGGCCCAAGCTGGTGCCAGAAGAGGTTTGCTCGTGGATGAGACTTTGAGAGTCAAGGGTACCGAGAACGTGTTTGCTATCGGAGATTGTGCCTTCACTGGCCACCCTCCAACCGGTCAAGTTGCTCACCAAGAAGGACACTACTTGGCCCAAACTTTTGCTAAGAGAGCCCAGATTGACGACTTGGAATCCGAGCTTGCCAGAGCTTCCAATGCTGACGAGAGAGCTAAGGTCCAAACCAGATTGGACGCTGCTTTGGCTGACATCCAACCTTTCAAATACAACCACTTGGGATCTCTTTCCTACGTTGGTGGAGAGAAAGCCGTCGCCGACCTTGTGTGGGGATCTTTCTCTTCCACTTCCACCGGTGGTGCTTTCACTTACTTGATCTGGAGATCCAGTTACATCGCCATGTGCATTTCTGCAAAGATGAAGGCTTTGGTTGCTGCTGACTGGTTGAAGGTTTCTTTGTTCGGAAGAGACTTGACCAACGAGTAGATGCTTTACATGCAAATAGACTGTTACAATGATTAAATAACTATTCTTAGAACTCTTCTTCATCTGAAGATTCGTATCCCCAAACGTATTCTTCTCCCATCGTGTACAAATCGTTGATAAGGTCTTCACGTTCGTCTCCTCGATAATATCGCGAAATCATTTGTCCCATCTCCCTGAACCAAGTTCTTGGTCTGGTGGAGACTCCTAAAAGACAATTTTCAGGTGGGGGGTCCAGCGAAAACTGCGAAGGAAAGCTGTCAAGGGTGTTATTGAATTCCAGTTCCGATTTATATTCCACACAACCTTTCGAAGACGTTCCATTGTTCTGCACGTCACTGAAGTCGGTATCATGTTTTCCTTTGTTGATTGCAGATTGGGAGAAAAAATGAGGGTCGCCTTTACCGTACATTTTCTCGCAGCTTAGAACACGGGGTGCATAAATATCCGATACTAAATTACGTCCGGTGGTCATCGTTAATCCGTTCACAAAGTCGGAAACCGAAATGTGTGGTTGTGTCACAAACAAGCTGTTCACAAATTCGAATGCGATACATTGATACGAGGACACCTGCCAAAGATTTGTCGGGTCAACCCAATCCGGAAGAGTGGGGGAAGCATCCATGGGGATGTATAACGAGCTGTTACGCATCAATCCCACATTTGCTTGGATTCTATTAATCTGCTTAGGAATCGTCATTCTCTCGTTGTCTTCGATCAATCCCCACGTAAGCACATTCAGCTTGCTATATTCGTCTCGTATATCCGTTAACATTTGATCGGAAAATCCACCCCATGCTGTATCAATCTCTGTGACCAAATTCATCCCGTCCACGAGATCACATTTCTCAATTGCATTTCTGAAAGTCTCATCCACGAAATCCAAATGATTACGGTACTCGGCTATCCCCACATCATACCCTTCAAATTGGCGTTCAGGATGCAATCTCAATGATCCACTTTGTTTCCGATAATCATATTGCCAATTCGAAATACTCAACAATGATTGTGGCTTGTACAGTACTCGGGAGAAATCAGTCCAATATCTAACTGAATCCTTTTCTAAAACATCTTTTGTAGGTTGAGCGGAATCCAACAATTGTTGGTACTTATTTCTTGACACTGGAGATTGTGCTATGATCTCATATCCGGATTGGTCAATCTCTTGTGGTGGCTGATACTTCTGTAGAGCTCCAAAACCGTTCTCATAGTCCCAAAAGAGAGAACGAGGATAGAACGAGTAATTAGAACCTTGAGCAATCGATTCCATATGCACTGTAGGATCCACAGGATTTTCCGACACCCTAGCTGTCAGATACAATGTTGATTCCTGAAGATTGTTGAAGTGGGTGACTATGTTGTTTGAATGGGGGCCCACAGACACAGTGATAATCTCGTGCATTTTCAACTTTTAGTTATAAAGGTGCGGCTCAAAAAAATTTAAATCTTGAAAATTTTCAATCTTCATTCAAACACCAATGGGGGGTAATTCTTTAGAGGTAAGTGGGGAACATATCATCGATTACTAACAACCAGGATCGCCTTAAAGCACACGCACACGCATTCGATGGTCTTCTTTCGTTGATTCCTGCCAAATACTATTTTGACGAGGATACTTCGAATCAATGGCAGCAGAAGAAACAGACCAAAGACCAAATCAAGGAGAGTAAACGTGCTAAACTCGATCCCGAAGCCAGTAAGGATATTAGTGCTTTGGAAGAGAAAACTGTTCGTGCTCAAGATGCCGAACCTGTTAGACTTCCCAAGAAGAAGGAAGAACCAAAGAAATCTGAGGAACCAATGGAAATTGCTACTGAAGAGCCAGAACTCAAATTGGACGAAGTGACGATAGTATTTGATGATGATGGAGAAGGAGATATGACACCAGTGAAACGTAATGGTCCTTCAGGAAAGAAAGAGATAACTCCAGAAAAGAAAAAAGAAAGAGAGGAGAATCTGGCAAAGCTTCGGGCAAAGCTTTCGGAGAAAATCAGCACGTTGAAAGAGAAGCGTAAAGCACCGGGAACCAAATTTGCTACTGTGACATCTAGAGAACAAATTTTGGAGGAGAGACGAAAGAAAGAAGAGCTTAGACGGCAACAGAAGAAATTGAAGAAAGAATTGGCCGTTCGCGAGGAGGATGAGGACGACGAAGATGATAATTCAAGTAGTGACGAAGAGATGGATGACAAGGAGGTTCTGATGTATAACAATATTGAATTTACGAACGGTGAAAGAGCCACCAGTGATTTACGTGGAGTGAGAAAAGTGGGGGTTAAGAAAGGCCCTTCCAACAACGATATCAAAGCACATTTGAAGAAAGCAGAGCAAGAAAAAGCGCGGTTGGCAAGCATGGACAAAGACAAGGCCAAGACTGTGGAGGAGAAACAGAAATGGAATAAGGCTCTAGCTAACGCACAAGGATTGAAGGTGAAGGACGATGTTAAATTGCTCAAAAAGGCTCTGCGGCGCAAGGAGTCCAAGAAGCGTAAAAGTGAACGTGAATGGGGAGAACGTAAGCAATATGTTGCAGATCAGATCAAGGCCAAACAGGACAGAAGAGAGGAGAATTTGCGGATTCGGCGCGAAAATAAGGGCAAACCTCGCAAACATCTTACCAAACAACTCAAAACGTTCAAGGGCGCAGTTCGTGGACCAAAAAGGGCTGGATTTGAAGGCAAAATTAAGAGACGAAGCTAGCATTTAATAGTTGCAGTAAAAAAACATCCTAAATTAATGAGTAGTGTGCCGGTCCAAAAATCTCGATACGGCAACACGTAAACAAATATAACTAACGCAAAAAACTAATATTATCTTTTGTTTCATTTAACAACCGAATTTCAGCTAATTTTGGACGTTCAATAAGCTTGTTTGGCCTATTTGTTGAAGTTACAGCATTTAAAGTGTATCTTGAGTTTTTTCTAGAAGCGAAAAGGTCGGCACCCGTTTTTTAGCTATATAAACAGGAACCATGTGGTGAGTATAGAGAAATTGGAAGTCGGACTAACCATCTAGTGGTATTTTTGGATACGCCAACTATAACGTTGGAAAATCTAGAGGACAGATCATTGATACTCTTGTTGAAGGGCTTTCTAAACTGGAATATAGAGGGTATGACTCGGCGGGTATTGGTATTGATGGAGAAAATGAGTTCGATCCATCCTCTCCAACCAAGGAGATTGCCATCTACAAGCAGGTTGGAAAGGTTGCCAACTTGAAGGATAAAATCAAGTCTCACAATCTCAACACTGCGGAGATTTTTGCCAATCACGTTGGTATTGCTCACACCAGATGGGCCACCCACGGAGGTGTTACTCAATTGAATTGCCATCCACAGCCTTCAGATCCTCGTAACGAGTTCATTGTGGTCCACAATGGAATTATCACCAACTATAGAGAACTCAAAACTTTCCTTAAAGGAAAAGGGTATGTTTTCAGATCTGACACTGATACCGAGGTTATTGCCACCTTATTCAAGTACTATTTCGACAAAGACAACGATGTTGAGTTTTACCAATTGGCCAAGGAAGTTTTGTATCAATTACAAGGTTCCTATGGACTTTTGGTGAAATCCATCCATTATCCTAATGAGTTGGTCGCCACCAGAAAGGGATCTCCATTATTGATTGGTGTAAAGAGTGAGCAAAAGTTGAAAGTGGACTTTGTCGATGTCGAATTCATTTCAGATCCAGCCACAAACACCCAAGGAACTAATGGCACCAGTTACTCCAATTCTTATCTCACTATGCCAACCAATAACGAGATAGCATTGAGAAAGTCCGAGTCGAGAGCCATTCTACCAGACTATAACAAACCAATAGAGTTCTTTGTTTCGTCGGATGCGTCTTCTGTGATTGAACACACAAAGAAGGTGTTATTCCTTGAAGACGATGATATTGCACACATTGACAACGGAGAATTGCACATCCACAGAGCATCAAAAGCAGCAGGAATGTCCACTACCAGACCTGTGCAGACATTGGAGATGCAATTGGCCGAGATCATGAGAGGTGGCTACGACCACTTCATGCTTAAGGAGATCTTTGAACAGCCAGATTCCACTTTCAATACCATGAGAGGAAGAATTGATTTCAAAAACCAGAGCATTACTTTGGGAGGTATCAAGGAATTCCTCACCAGTATTAGACGTTCGAGAAGATTCCAAATGATTGCATGCGGAACTTCCTACCACTCGTGTTTGGCCGTTAGGTCTATCTTTGAAGAGCTCACTGAGGTGCCCGTTTCTGTTGATCTTGCTTCCGATTTCATGGATAGATCTTCACCAATTTTTAGAGACGATACTTGTATTTTCGTGTCTCAGTCCGGAGAAACTGCTGACTCAATGATTGCCTTAAAAAAATGTCGTGCAGCAGGAGCACTTACTGTTGGTGTGGTGAACTCTGTTGGTTCGAGTATTTCTAGAGAAACAGACTGTGGTGTGCATATTAATGCGGGCCCAGAAATCGGTGTTGCGTCTACCAAAGCATACACCTCTCAATATATTGCACTGGTGATGCTTGCCCTGCAAATCTCAAACCATGTTATTACGAATGCTGAGCGCCACCAAGAAATCATCAAAGGATTGGAGAAGATTCCAACTCAGATTGAAAAAGTGTTACAACAAAGCCAGATTATTAAGCAGATTTCTGAAAAATACTTGCATAACAAGCAATCTATTTTAGTTGTTGGTAGAGGTTACCACTTTGCTTCCGCTCTCGAAGGTGCTTTGAAGATCAAAGAAATCTCCTACATTCATTCCGAAGGAATTCAAGCTGGAGAACTCAAACACGGTGTGCTGGCATTGGTGGACGACAAATTGCCAATTATCGCATTTGCAACTCAGGATGGATTTTCTGCCAAGATGAATTCGGCAATTCAACAGATAACCGCCAGGGACGGTCGTCCGATTGTTCTTGCTACTGAGGGTGATAAGATGATTGACAGATCAAAGACCAGTGCTGTTATTGAATTGCCTAAGTCTGTTGATTGTTTGCAGGGTTTGCTCAATATCATTCCTTTGCAATTGATGAGCTACTATTTGTCTGTGGCTGCCGGAAACAATCCTGACCGGCCTAGAAACCTTGCTAAATCGGTCACCGTGGAGTAATTGGTATCTACTTTGATTTTATCCTGATAATCAGGTCTTAATAAAATACCCTTTCATAAAATAAGTTTAATATGCAATTTCTGGCAAAAAGAGTCTTTCGTACCAGAAACATTTTCACCTTTTTCAGAAACTATTCCATGCGGTATCCTGATACTTCTTTCCACCACGGTCTTCCGGAGGCTATCCGCCCGTTGAATTATGATGTTCATGTTTTTGGGATCGATGTGTCTAAGAAGACATTTAAAGGACTGTGCAAAGTTTATTTCGAGATTGGCCAGCCATGTACTTCTGTGATCCTGAACCAGAAGCAATTGAGCATTTCCAAAGCCGTGGCAGTCACAGACGGTCAAAATATAACGATATCCGAGACTATCACGAACAATGATGAAGAAACAGTGGAATTCAAATTTGATCGGTCCATTGAGTCCTGCCAATTGACTCTTTCCATGGATTATTCTGGACCCATTAGAACTGATATGGGTGGATTTTATGATTCCAGTTATAAAGACTCGAGTGGAGAACATACCCTGTTGTGTACTCAGTTCGAATCGACCGATGCCCGTTCGGCGTTTCCCTGTTGTGATGAGCCTGATTTCAAAGCAACTTTCGGACTAACTTTAACTATTGATACTAATCAAGAAGCCATTTCTAATATGCCTGTGGAATCAGTTGATTTGGAAGGCTCTTTGAAAACAGTCAAATTTGCCACTTCTCCTAAGATGTCAACTTATCTTGTTGCCTGGTGTATTGGAAATTTTGAGTACGTCGAATCCATATCCAATGATCTTCCGATTAGAGTGTATACTGTTCCAGGCCAGTCAGAGAAAGGTAAATATGCCCTCTCTGTTGCCGAAAAGGCTGTTGAATATCTCTCGCGAGTGTTTGATATTGCTTATCCACTTCCCAAACTTGATCTGATTGCGGTGCCTGCTTTTGGAGCAAACGCTATGGAGAATTGGGGATTGGTTCTTTTCAGAGCAACCGCATTACTCTTTGATCCAAAAACTTCCGACCTAGCTTACAAATCCCGTGTCGCTTACGTGGTTTCGCATGAAATTGCACACTCCTGGTTTGGCAACTATTGCACAATGAAATGGTGGTCAGATCTATGGCTCAATGAGTCTTTTGCCACTTACATTGGCTGGCTTTGTGTGGATCATATGCATCCAGAATGGGACGTTTTTACTGACTTTGTGTCGTCGTCAGTTCAGACAGCTTTAGATTTGGATTCTCTGATGAGTTCGCATCCTGTTGAAGTGCAAGTCCTTAATGGTCGGGACATTGACCAAATCTTTGATTATATTTCTTATCTCAAGGGAGGTTCAGTTGTGCGTATGGTTGCAGAAAGTGTGGGCAAGGATTTGTTTCTCAAGGGAGTCTCTAATTATCTAAAAGACCATAGTTTTGCAAATGCTCGTTCTGACGATCTTTGGGATGCTGTTAGGGATGTTACAGGTAAGAACATCACTAAGTTGGTGGAACCATGGATCCGGGCCGTTGGATTTCCTTATTTGCATGCCAGATTGGATGGCGATAACGTGATAATTACTCAACAACGGTTCTTACTCTCCGGAGAATCTGACTCTGAAACCATTTGGTGGATTCCTGATCTGGATATGACCGAAAAAACGAAAACCGTTCCGTTGCATTCCTTTTCAAAGCTGAACAAGGATAGTACTGGATTCTATCGTGTGGTATATGATTCGAGTTTGATGGACAAAATACTGGTTGATGTCACTCCTAGAGATAAGATTGGATTGGTTGCAGACACATTTTCAGCTGCTCAGGCAGGTTTGATTTCTACCAAAACATGTTTGGATCTGATTGAACGGTTAAAGGACGAGACGGAGTATGCTGTTTGGACAGAGATCACTAAGAGATTGTCAGGCTTGAAGAAATTGTACTTTGGCTCCCCAAAATTGGAAATTTTGACCAAGTTCAGCTTGGAAATTTATGAACCAATCTTAGAAGGTCTGATGCAGAAATCCGAATTGACTTTCCAGGAATCAAATTTGCGGTCCTTGATGTTCAAGGAATGTGGTTTGATGCAATCACCTCTGGCCTTGAAATATATTGATTCCGCGCAAGATCCATCTCTACGTCTTGCCAAATTGACCACGATCATGGCTAGCTCAGCCTGTACTGAGGACCAACTTGAAAATGTTATTGAACAAGTCAAAAATCCATCATCTGTTGATGCTAGAGAAATTGCTTTGAAAGCACTTGGATCTGTGAGCAAGAAAGAGTACCTGGATCGTATCTTTGCTCTATTTTTTACAGAGCATCTTCCGGAGATGGACTATTTGTTCCTTTTTGGAGCTTTGGGGTCCAATTCAGTAGCACAACAACCGATCTGGGAATTTTTCAAAGCAAATTTCGACAAATTCCACCAAGAAACTTCAATTTGGACTTTGGATCGTGTTTTGCGTAACTTCCTCCCAAATTTTGCCTCTGCTCAACTTTTAGCTGACATTGAAACCTTTTTCGGTTCGAAAGATCTAACTGGTTTTGACATGGGAATCAAACAATCTCTCGATGCCATTAATGTCAGTGTCAAATGGAGTCAACATAGCGATCTATAGTCTATCCGAATCAACACTTTCAAACATAGAGCTTTCACAGAACTCAAACCCATCAACCTCTTCTTTTAATTGGTCGTCTCTCCAAAATGGAGACGATGGGAAAATGAAATCTGCCGTCAATTTTGTTTCTTCCTCGGTCATTAACATATTACTGCTTCTAGAAGAAACAAAGCTGGGCATTTCAAATTTGCTATCCTTACAAATCGATTCTAGACAATCGGCTGTGGCCTGATGATTTGACTCAATGGTGATCTCTTTCTTCGGTTGGACATAAACAGAAAGTGGTAATATTACCTCACCATTGGATTTCTTGAAAAATAGTCCACCAATTCTATTGGTCACTCCATTTTGTTTCATATAGCTATTATAATCCATTATAAACGATCCCTTTTTTGTTTTTAGTGGATCCTTATTTGTTTTGTGGCCCTCAAAAAAATATTTTCTTGTGTCACGTGAAAGCACATAAACTTTAAGCTCTTGTTGCTACCAGACAATCTTTTAATCTCCTCTTCTTCTTGCCTTCAACGATGAACAGCCGTCTGATACCGGTTCGTCTAGCACGGGCATTTTCAATGTCGACAATTAGATTCAAACCGCGGCCTACATCATCGAGAGCGGCCTCAGTTTCGGTCAATAGCTCCAGACCGTCGAATCCACAATTGTCATTCCCATGTTTAGAGAAACTTGAGAAACGATCCCAAACTTTGGTCGAAAATGGTCCTGAGCCTGCATATTCCAAGATCACCGAAGACAAAGTTGATATCTATCATTCTACAAAACCTATCTTTCTTGACTATGGAGGCTTTCTGCCACAGTTTCAAATTGCGTACGAGACTTGGGGAACTTTAAATCAAGACAGATCAAACGCTATTTTACTTCAAACTGGACTGTCGGCCTCATCCCATGCACATTCTACAACAAAAAACCCGTCCAAAGGTTGGTGGGAGAACTTTATCGGACCTGGAAAATATTTGGACACCGATAAATACTTTGTGGTTTGTACCAATGTTATTGGTGGATGCTATGGATCTACAGGACCATCCTCAATCGACCCTTCGGATGGTCAAATTTACGCCACCAGATTCCCTATCCTTTCGATCAACGATATGGTCAGAGCCCAACATCGCCTTATTAAAGAACATTTCAAAGTTGACAAATTGCTAGCCACCATGGGCTCATCCATGGGAGGAATGCAATGTCTTGCATACGCACACGAATTCACAGATGAGGTAGACAAAATCATTAGTATTTCTGGCTGTGCCAGATCGCATCCATACTCAATTGCCATGAGACATTGTCAACGTCAAGTTTTGATGACTGATCCAAATTGGAATAAAGGTTATTATTATGGGTCTTTACCTCCACATACAGGAATGAAATTGGCTCGTGAGATTGCCACCATCACTTATAGATCTGGACCAGAATGGGAACAACGATTTGGTGTTGAAAGAGCCGATCCTTCTAAACAACCTGCTCTTTGTCCAGATTTCTTGATAGAGACTTATTTGGATCATGCTGGTGAGAAATGGTGTTTGGAATACGATCCAAATTCGTTCTTGTATGTTTCTAAGGCGATGGATCTTTTTGATATGGGAAATTTTGCCAGAACCAAGGCTTCCAGAAGCAGGCTTCAGGCCGCTGCAAGGTTACAGGGTGAATTTGTTCCCGAATCCGAGTTGGAGTATAAACCAGTGAATCAATGCAAATTTAACGAGCCAACTCAAGAAAATCAACGTTCCAGAAGAATGACTGCTGAAGAAGCATCAACTGACTTGATGTTGGGCTTATCAAAGTTTGCACAAAAGGACATTTTGATTATTGGAGTCGAGTCCGACATTCTGTTTCCAGCATGGCAACAACAAGAATTGGCGGATTTGCTCACCAAGGGTGCTCAGCTCAACGGTGGAGATGGCTCCAACATTAGGCACGTCGAGCTGAGCAAAGAGGATAGTTTTTACGGTCATGATACGTTTTTACTGGCTTTGGATCATATTGGAGGTCCAGTCAGTGACTTTTTGTCGAAGTAGATTTAATGCAGATATGTTTATTATGATTCCTCCTCGATTTCTAACAAGACGGATGCGTTTTTCAGACCACTGGCTTCGATGGTGTCGTCTAGTTTTTGCATTAAGTTTTCACGTTGCATAGTCAAATGGAACGGGCGGTCGTGGATTGTGTCTTTGAATGCAAACTTAGCATATTGGAACACCTTCAAGACTGGATCGTCCAGCGAAAACTTCTTCACCACCCGTTTTCCATCTCCAGATCGAATTTGAACCCGAGTCACATTCGATCCTTCGGGATCAGGAACATCCACGGCCTCGATGACCGGCTCGTCACTCTCGAGCTCGATAGGATGATCTTTAGATCCCTCATGATCCACGATATCAACACTATCTTGATGTTTGATCGATTGTGGATCCAAAGATTGTTCCATGGCCATCTTAATCTGCTGATCCTCGCTCATACTAGACACATCTGGTTTGACAACGTGCTGCACAATCGGGTTCTTTTTATTCTTGTCCAATGAAAATCTATCCATGAAATCCACCACTTGTTCAATCCATTTGTGAGCCTCGGGAACCCCACTCCAAATTTTGAGTCTTTCTCCTGTCATTGGGTCCAAAATCGCGATATGAGGATACTCAGAGAATGGATACAAATTGGAGTACATCTGTCCACTGTTCGAATCATGATGATATTGTAAAAACACGAAATTCTCACGCACAACTTCTTTGACTTCCACTTTGGACCAAAAGTCTCTGTTCAAACATTGACATCTGAAATCGGTCATGTCTTGTATATTCACTAATATCCATCTTTTCTCTCGACGAGCAAACATCTTTGCTTCGTCCAAATCCATCTTTTGGATTAGATCCCAAGGAGGACGAAAGATGTTGGCCAATCGTCTCTGTGTACTGGTACGAAATTCTCGTCTTCTTCTCGCACGACGATTATTTTGTTGTCTGATCGGCTCACCATCTTCATCCAGCATCTGGAAATCATCTGAATCTTCTTCGTCATCATCACTATCAAGAATCTCCACTCGATCATCTTCTTCATCTTCTTGTAATTGATTAAAAATACCAACTTGTGTACGCCCAAACATCCCATGATGAGGGTCAAAATCCTGATATCCCGAGACAAGCTGCTCACGAACAGGAGCAATTGGAGCAGGAACATCCATTTGTGTATCATCTGGAGCATTGTAGGTTTCCTGTTGCAATCTTTCTGCCAAAGACTCATCGTCGGGAACTGCTGTAGGTCCTGCTCCGTGCTCGAAATAAAGACTGACCGCGGTGTCAAGGTCCCCACCAGCCATGTCCAGAAAATTTTGGGCCACCGCAACGTCGTTGGTACTGGTGATCTCCAAAAATATCGGAATTAGTTCATCCATCTATCAAAGGCAAATTATTGTTTACTATCCTGGGGCAAAAAAAATCTACAAAGCATCTTACATAATCAAACTTAAACCTGGTGGTCGTCTCCAAAAGCGTGTGCAATGTCAGCAAGATTATTAAGCGAACGAGTTCGATTTTTGCGAGACTTGAGCTCGTTTTTGGGCACTGATGAGGAAGATGCCAAATCTGCATAATCCGAGGCAAATTCAGCGTTCATTTGATCCATCTCTGCTTGAATATGCTGCTGCATCGACTCTCTATTCTCCAAAAGAGCAGTCTTGTGTTGGTTTTGGACGATCTCACGATTGAGAGCAGTTTCCTTATTAATGGCAACAAGTTTGTGTGCTGTGAGCGCTCGGATCTGGTCCAAACGATTGACTTTATCGGCGTAGCTATTGGTAAAATAATTGTAGAATAAATCCAGATCCGCGGCTGGAGACTCCACAGGAGGTCTGAAAAAGAAGTTTTCTGCATCAGTTGCTTGCATATCTTGGTTTAGATTGACAAAGTCCTCTTTTGTAGTATTGATAGCTTCGTCGATTTTCTCCACCAACTGGTCAATGTTGGCTATTCGTGCCGCCACAAACTGTCTTGCTAATCGTTCGTATTCCTCCGCAACTTGTATTCTTAATGATTTGATGTCCTGCTGGTCCAACGATGATAAAAGTGACGAGTCCTTTGTTAATAGTGCTTGGAGATTGGGTTCTTGTAGTTTCTCAATCAAATTTTCCTGGAATATCGGATGAACATCGTCGGCCTCCAGTTTGGGAGAGATCTCTGAATCATCAGAACCAGCAACCTCAGCTTCCTCTACTGATTCCAATGGAGTTTCATATTCTTTGTGTTTTTCACGGAGCAACCGCAGCAGTTCTGCACGCTCGGCTCCCGTGCCCATAATATACCCAACAAATTGATCCATTGTCTCAAAAAAAACGTCTGGATAATGTAAATGTCCAAGTTACAAAGATTGGATGCCGATTAAAAGCTTTTGGTAAATACTTTGGAAGTCAGCTCTGCAAACTAAATTTTTGCCTGCTATTTTGTTTTATTTTTGTTGATAATTACTATGGCCATCAAATATCTGATTTTATTATCTAAACAGGGCAAAGTCCGACTTTCAAAATGGTATTTGGCTGTCAGCCAGAAAGAGAAACAACGAATCATCCGTGAATTGACCGCCATAATCCCGCTTCGAAAACCTAAAATGTGCAATGTTCTCGAACACAAGGACACCAAATTGATTTATAGAAGATACGCCAGTTTGTTTTTCGTCGCGTGTGTGGAAAATGACGATAATGAACTCATTGCATTGGATCTCATTCAAAGATATGTCGAAATCATGGACAAAGCTTACGGAAGCGTGTGCGAACTCGATATCATCTTTAACTTCCAGGTGGCGTATCACGTGATCGACGAACTAGTGATCGACGGTGTAATTCAGGAAAGCAGCGCAACAGAGGTGTTAAAACGGGTCAAACAGCAGGATCAGCAGGAACTGGGTGAGCAATTCGAAACGTAAGTAACAGTGCCAGTTTGTGACTAACTTCCAGGGTGTATGCCTAGCGAGAGATCCACAGGTGTGGTGTAAGGATGTATAGTTTTCAAATTAAATTTGTCTCGTGTGTTATGTGCCCGCACTTTTACTGACCAACGAAATTTGGCCAAATTTTTCTAAACATCTCTACCGAAAACACCATGTTGGCAAGACTAGCTGTTAGAGGTAAGTTATTGCATTCACCATTGACTAACGTGTCAGCCTCCGCAAGACCAATCGCTTCCATTGGCACCAGAGCCATTGGTATTAGAAGCATGTCGACTCCGGCTGACCCTAAGACCAAGGCCAACTCATTGATCGACTCGCTCCCAGGCAACTCGTTCCTGTCCAAGACGGGTATCTTGGCCACCAGTGCTGCCGCTTCGATTTACGCCATTTCATCTGAGTTGTATGTTGTCAACGATGAGACCATTTTGCTCGTGACCTTTGTTGGATTCATGGCTCTTATTTCTAAGGCTGTTGCTCCTCTTTACGGTGAGATGGCCAAGAACAGAACTGACTCTGTTGTCAACACCTTGAACGAGGCTAGAGAGGGTCATGTGAATGCTGTCAAGGACAGAATTTCCCAGGTTTCCAATTTGAAGGACGTTGTTTCCACCACCAAGGCCTTGTTCGAGATGTCCAAGGAGACCGCTGCTTTGGAAGCTGAAGCTTTCGAGCTTAAACAGAAGGTGTCTGTTGCTTCCGAGGCCAAGTCTGTGTTGGACTCGTGGGTTAGATACGAGGCCCAAGTTAGACAACACGAACAAGAGCAATTGGCCACTACTGTTATTTCTAAGGTTGAAGCCGAGTTGCAAAATCCTAAGTTCCAAGACAGAGTTCTTGCTCAAGCAGTTGAAGAGGTTGAGAAGTTGTTTGCTAAGGAGAAATAAGATCTCTGATACTCTTCATATAAATATTCATTAGAATGATATTGACATTATTTACCGTGTAGCTTTTCGCAGCACTGTTGGAACCAATTGAGTTCTGTGTTCTTTGCGTTCGTATGTGTTTGTTTGATGGATTTCCCAGAACCGTGGTCTATTTTCTTGAGGCAAAGGGATTTTCCATTCCACGTTTCCTGGCACATTGACTGATTTTTTGTGTTCGAACCCTCCTTCAGGGGTTGTTCCCGTTGGATTTAGTTCTTCATCGTAAAAGAGCGAGTTCTTGTACAATTTGAGATCCAATTTCGGTTGTTCTGCAGGTTTATCTTTATTTTGCCATGACACCAGCTCCTGTTTCAACTTTTCGATATATTTGGTATCCGAAATGGTTTTATTTGTTCGAGATTCTAAATTCTTGATTTTACGTTCCAAATTTCCAATCTTTCCGTATCGCTCTTCCAAGAGCTGTAATTTAGAGGGCTTTTTCACCATACAAAATCTTTACAAAATTATTTATCATGTCTCTCAATTTTAACGATGTGCCCGTTCAAACTTTAGAACAATTACGATCGAGACTTACTCAGTTGACTCATTCATTAAGAAAGCTTGAAGATAGTATGGCTGCCAGTTCAACAATGCCCAACTGGTCGAATCTACAAAATCAATATAATGTTATCTTGTCTCAATTAACCTCACTTAGTAAGACCATGGATCTCAATAGTGGTATTCTCAAACTAACCAATGTGTATCCAAATACAGAGTTTGATACTACACAATTCGAGGGATTGCTTACTACAATGTTACGGAAGAAACATCTACCAGAAGTGACTGAATGGATAGAAACAAACACTAATGATGAATCCAAAGAAACATTACAAAATGATGATTTGGTTGCCACTGAATATTTGTCGGTAACTGAACAATTGCTCGGAGAATTTGTTTTTAGTGATGATGGAGAGATCCAGGGAATAGAAAAGACAGACGTTGTTGGAAAAGATGTTTATAAATACATGTTTTCACCTACCGAGGTGAAGCCGTGAGGTGATTTTTGCGCGTTTACGATCCAATTCTTGTCGCAGCTTCTTGAATTGGTTCCCATAATTGATTCCGTTATGAATCAAATCACCTTTAAGTATAGATTTACAATAAGATTCATTCCATCGAGGGTCTTCTTTGTCCAAAGGGAATTCGTCCCATCCAATTGCAAACTTGGTGGCAAAACTGTTATAATGCTTCTTGTTTTTTGTTCGTTCACTGCATAGATCTTTGGTCATTACATGAATATGAAGATTAGCCATAGATGGAATCGCATGACAACACACCATGATTGATTCTTCTCGTTGAGCCATAGGGATGTTATATGATTCCGGCCAATTGTCAAGAATCATGGATCGTGCTTTCTCAACATATTTATCCATACCTTTCTTGAATTCCAGATCCGAGAACGCTTCTTGGGGTCGTTTGGTTGTATTTGCAATTGGAATCACCAAATAATGAATCAACGATTTGGGATATTTATCCTCAATAATCAAGGCCCTTTCATCATGAAATAACAAAGTAGGACAACTGTTTGGATCCTTTATATATTTGGAGAACTCATACTTGAACATTTAAATTATTTATAAATATTATTCCATTTCTATATACATCAAATTTTGGATAACACGTTGGTGAACAGTTCCCAAGTACCAAACATGATCATGCTGTTGGGGACTGTACGCATTAAATGAGGAGTTAATCCTCCATACATCGAAGCCAAACCTTCCTCTTTAATTACCAGTTTGAAACATTGAACCAATCCAGTATATTTGGGCTTTCCGTCCTGCATAGGAGCTTGTCTCAGTCTTGTTCGCACAACCTCGTGCGGATACGTTATCAAGCTGGCCACAAATTTCGCAAATCCTGCAGATCCAGATCGGGCAAACCAATCCATCATTTCATTGGCTTCTTTTCCTTCCTTCTGTAGCTTTTCGGATCGTTTATTGATGATGAACTTCATCTGTTCATATAAAACCCATTGTAAGGTGCTTTCCGCAGACCCCAAATAAGAAGCGGACAATCCTCGATATAAAGCACTCACTCCCTCGTTCTTCACGATCTTGGCAATACAATCCAAAGAGTTCTTGTATACATTGGTGGTGGCTCTATCGAGCTGTAATCTGGTCTTGACCAGCCAAATTGGATTGGTGGCCGTGCTAGTCACAACTCCTGCACTAATACCTGCCAGAAGATGAACCAAAGAGCTTTCCTCACTATTGAACATAGGCATGTTCTTTATTGTGTCTTTAGAGTATCCATAAGTGAAAAAGTTAATTGACCGTGCGGGAATGACTCCAACGAGATTCGGTCCCAGTCCCTTGAATAGCGCTCTCGCTCCCTCTTGAGAATAGACGTTTCGTAAAATCATAATGGTTTCCTTAAAATGCAAAGCGGCTCCACTGAAAATGTTAACATGACGAACTCCAGTACGATACGTGTCTCTATAGACACTAGACTGGAGCCTGGTCTTGACCACATCGAACGGAGAGGTGAAAACGGCTCCGCACATACCTCCAAGTCCACCAGCCACAAAATGGACCCACGGCTTCACTTTTTGAGGCTCGAGATCAGGCTCAGGTGCACGCTCCCTCACAGAGGAGGTCTCATCGCTGGCAAGATAGGGTACGCTTCCCTCTATCTCGTTTTGTAATCGCTCGAGTTTCCTACTCATGATAAAAATTTTTGGCACAGCCTTAATTATAAATAAAGCTTTCGGCCACTACTAGGTTAACTATTATGAATCATACTTCAGTATACTATTCGATTACTCACTAAATGTAGGTCTCGTAAGCAATTGGAGCAAGGTTGGTTGGCACACCGGCAACAACCTTGGAAGGTCTAGGAGCAGCTGGTTGTCTCTTGAGCAAGCTTGGCTCACCAGAGGCCTTAGCAGCAGCCTTCTTAGCAGCATTCTCCTTAACTCTGTCCAAAAACTCTTGTCTACACTTGGAGTGCTTAACGTGCTCAACTCTGATGTTCAATCTCTTCTCGATGTATCTGTTTCCAACAATCTTGTTGACAATCACACCCACAGAGGACTTGGTGACGTTGTAGATGATACCGGTTTTACCGTGGTAGTATTTGAATGGCATACCCTGTTGGATAGATCCGTTGACCTTGATGTCAACAATATCTCCGACCTTGTAGGTCTTGAGGTACACGGACATTGGAAGCGCTCCATGCTTCTTGTAGTCACGACTGAACGCGTAACGAGTTCTGGATCTCAAACCATGACTGATGTTAGTTATAACGATATGGACGCCTGTTTTCAGGCATCTAACTGTGCTGAAGGGACTTACCTTTTACCCATCTTGAATTAATTAGAGTGATAAATGAATGTGGATTTAAAATTTTTCATAATTACCCCGGTGCAAAGATGTAAAAAATTCAAACCCCTGCCCGGATGTAAATCACGTGATACATGTTCCTCCCTGAACAGTTGAACTAGTTACATGGTGACTACATCAAACAAATACACTCAAATTGGGTTCAATTATTCTACTTACTCGTCGTCTTCCTCCTCTTCAGCGGCATCACCAGCAGAGGCTTGAGACTTTCTCTTGTTTCTACCTGGTCTTCCTCCTCCGTATGGCGAAGTTGGAGCAAAATCAATGTGCTTTTGGGAGTCCAATCTGACCATGAAGGATGGAATGCTCACGATTTGCTTACCGACAGCAATGTGTCTTTGAGTGATCAAAATTCTGGCGTGGTGGATGGACTTGGCAAGACCAAGCTTGAACACTTGGGTTTGCAATCTTCTCTCAAGGAAATCCTCAATCTTCAAAGACAAAACGTAATCCAACTTCATCTTGTCTTCTGGCAAGATACCGACTCTGACCAATCTTCTGATCAAGGCGTTACCTTCGAAAAGTCTCTTTGGGTCCTTCTCGTCTCTGGTCAACAAGTCTCTGGCAGCTCTTCTAATCTTAGACAATTGGAAACCAATTCTGTAGATTTCGTGCTTGTTCTTAAGACCGTATTCACCGGCGAGCTTAAGCTCGGCGTCCAATCTAGCGGACTCGTAAGGTCTCTTTGGCACCGAGTAGGTCTTGGAGTGTGTTCTTGGAGCTCCTACATTTGTTAGAACAATGATTTTACGCTACTTCAAATACGACATGGAGAGCTCGACCACAGGGGTCAAGGTCTTGCACTGAAGTGTCGGGGGTTCAGTGCAAGGTTCTCATGGAGTATTTGAAAGAGCTGAGGTCCCGAAACCTCGATTGGGAGATCCCAATCATGAGTTTGATACTTACTTGGCATGGTGTTGAATGAAGAAATATTTTCGTGAAAAATTATTTTAAAATGTGCGACTGAGGGTTTGCTGGTCACGTGCGATGCACGTGACCCGATACACCAGACACTTTCTTAATCTCTCTTCAAAGAGTAAGTACTACAGCATTTAACTTTTAATTCACCTCGCGTTCAAATCTATCTAATCAATCCTCTGTCTTTTGTTACTCGATTCCACCGTCACGTCTGCGTGGAATTGTTTGATGATCGAGTCCACGTCCTCGATGTTCAGCGGTCTCACGTCTCCCATCTGTTTGATCTTGTTCGTCACCTCCTTGACTTGATCGTCTGAGAGACTCAGGTTCAATTGCTCCACTCTGCTCTTGATAGCGTTCCATCCGGTCAATCTGTTGGCAAAATGGATATATCTGGTCAATCCGAAGTCAGCAGGATTCAAGATCTCGTAGGTAGATGGATTGGCAAGAATGGCCTTAGCATGGATACCAGCCTTATGAGTAAAAGCACAGAATCCAGTGATAGGGTTGTTGAATGGAACATTCACCTGAACAATGTCAGCAACCAAATTCTCAATGTCTCTGATTTTGTGTAGTTTATATTTGGACTTGACGTAATCTGGGTCAGAAACAATCATTCTGGCCATGAACCCTCCCAACGGCACAATTCCGTTTCTCTCTCCAATTCCTAACACACATGTATCAATGTATTTGGCTCCGGCTTCCAAGGCAGTGTATGCGTTTGCAATAGCACAGCCGGTATCATTGTGGAAATGTGTTTCAATATCGCAAGAAACAACAGATTTGATGGTTCTGATCAACTCGTACACTTGTCTTGGATTGGCACCTCCCACTGTGTCTGCAATTCCAATTCTGTTAACACCGATTTTGTCCACAGTGCTGTAAATATTGAGCAAATCAACAATGTCAGATCTGAACGAATCTTCAGTACTGAAACGCACCTCCAATCCTTTAGATTTGACAAACTCGATCACCTCAATTGCCGATTTGGTGATGTATGACATGTCTTTACCGTGAGAATGTTGTCTAAGGAAGCTCGAAGTTCCAATGAAAATATTCACTCCGTGCACTCCAGTCTCGACTGCCACCTTGGCATCGTGCATGTGGCATCTAATATGCGTAAGAATCTTAGAAGTTTTCAATCCGAGTTTGCAAATGGCTTCCACCTCTTCACGTGCTTGCTCAGAAGCCACTGGAGAGGTCAGTTCGATATAATCAACTCCAAAGTCGTCCAATGCTTTTGCGATCTGCAGTTTCATGTCCAGGGTGAAGAACGCGTTAGCAAATTGCTCTCCCTCTCTCAAGGTCGAATCGATGATTTCGAATTTCGACACATTCGAAAGATAATCGCTTGGATTTGGTCCATATGGGTTTGTTTGTGTCATGGTTGTATTTTACAACTGATTGCGATTAGCTTTATATCTTAAAAATTTTTCACCGATAAATGACTAACCGGCCAAAATTTGTCATCGTTCCGCAGCGCGCGGAGGAGCAAAATTTTTCTTCGCTATAATAAGCGAAGCTTACGCGGGCTACGTGGGGGAGATTAATTGGGGATTGTAACTTCAGATACGTTGTAGTTGGACTGTGTTTCAGGATCAGATAGGAAGCTTATCTTCGACCATCATGTATGCATCTGCTACTCCTTTTTAGATGTGAACAAGTCGTTTGGTCTAGTGGTTACGACGTCCCCTTCACACGGGGAAGGTCGCGAGTTCGAACCTCGTATCGACTACTTCTCAATTTTTTTTTGAATCCATTCTGATTATTTATTAAAAGCTCGTAGATTGGTACGTAGGGCTCGATTCAGATTCTTGCAGAGTGTTGTTTCGTTGACATGGTCCTGAAATTCGATCAGATTGGTGACCAAAAACGTTTCTAATCGACAGATAGGAAACGTATTGGGCACTTTATTTAGAAGCTGGACAAACTTGTCCATTTTCTGTACCATATCTGTTTCACTATTGAGATCCTGAAACATATTATTCGTGCTCAGAAATCTTTCAATTAGGTCTGGTCTATCCATTTCCAAGTATCTTTCAAAAACCATCATTTGCAACGAATCTGGAGTCGTCGAGGTAGCCGGAGGAGAATCGGTATCGTCAAGTCTTTGATCTCCTGGAAGTTGAGCTGCTGCAGCAAATTGTTCTGCAGACGCAAAATCTTCAATTTCCAGGAACAACGTCACCACCTGTTGGTATTGGATCAATTTGAATCGAAGAACAATAATTAATAATGGATATTCCATTTCATGACTTTCGAGTAATTCTAAACATTCATGAACCACATTTTTCTGTTCTAGAATTGACATGGTTTCTTTGTTGATCTGCAAAAGATATCTGTAAATTTGATTGTGTAATTGTAACGTTTGGTTTCGATTGGCTTCCATTAGAAAATATTCATACAATTGGATTTTTGGAACAGCAAGTTTTCCATAGTTCTGCATTATCTCAACCATTTGATCATGCTCATCTTCTACGAGCTTATGCAATAAGGATAAAATCAAATCTCCTGTGAATTGTGTCTCTCTTTTATTTGCAACCATATAATTCAAAAATTCTCTCTTACTCTCTCCAGAAAGAATTTGAAGGATTTTTGCATCGTTGAAAGACAAATGTGCAAGTTTCGGATTCATAAATAGTTGAAGACCGAAATCGGGATGAGTTTGAAGTAACCATTCACCATAAGTCTTGATCAATGATTGATCGCATTCAATTAAATAATTCACCATGTAATCCAAAGACCCAGTAGCTGAAAAATTGGAATCTATCAAATCTCCTTTGATTAAACGTTGCCAATAGTACAAAAATTGGTTCTTGTCTCCCAATTTCTCGTAAAATTTGGCTAAATGATAGTATTTTTTGGCACTCAATAGCATCTCAATAACAACGTTTTTGCTATATTTGATAGTATCCAAATACTGTAATATATCTGGAGAGTTCAAGTTGATTCGAATTAAACAGACTTCCAGAGTTTCGAGCATATCTTCATCGGTTATTTCTGGAATACAAATACTCAAATAGAGATTGAGAAACTCTGTTGAATTGTTCTGGTTATTTTCCTTAATCAATTGTAATTCCTGTTCCAATCCTTTAAACAACCAAACAGAGCCAAATATTTCATCTTGTTCAACCCCCATAGAATATAATAATATTCTTGGGTCCAATTTGTCCACATTCGGACCCCAAATCTCGAAACATTGGTCCAACATCTGGAATTTCAAACTTAAAAATGCCAACAGATGTAATATAAATGTCTTTTCAAGCTCTCCTTCATCTGGATTTCTATATTCATCCATGATCTCATCAAATATTTCCATACAATTATCTTTGGTAGCAGAATTGTAAGTTTCCAGTAATCTTAACGGCTTGGCTTTCAATAGTAATAATTTCAAACTCAATCCGTTCTTATCGTATACGAGATTGTTGGTTGTGGAAAAAACGTGTTTTTGGTCTGATTCCTCGGCTATTTTCTGAATCTCCTCAGGAGTAGATCGATAAATAATTGGAGTCTTCTCCAAAATGCTCTTCAATTGTTCATCTTCCGATTTGAACACATGACTGACTGATTGTAAAACAATGTCAGGGCCCAAATCTATCGTTTGAATCAATTTCTGGTCGTGAAACGAATATATTTGAATACTGGTTCCAAAGACCCCTAATAAATACGGATAACTGATCTCCAAAGATGTGGGATATTCAGACCATGCAAATGTTCCTCTAGTAATCTCCCCCATAGTGTTGACTACCATCCCCATACATGATCCTTCAGAATTGCCACACACCATCAAAAACTCGGATTGGGCCAATGGTAGAATCATGGGACTTGGATGATTGGATGGAAACAACGGAATTTTCTGGCCCTGTTCAACATCAATCAAATCGTACGTCGATTCAGTTCCCACAGCAGCATATTTGGAACGTCGCACTCCATTTAATGAATCCGGATAATTGACGTCTTTCACTAACTTTATACTATCGTCAAAAATACGCACCAAACGGATACTTTTGCTGGTGAAAACGGTAACATTGGCATATAATTGGCCGTCCACATGTCCAATTGTACCAATATAATTCTCCTGATTCGAATCAAGTTGTCGTTCATCATAATCAACGCATATATCTCGCACATCTTTGATTCTACCAATGTTAGCTGGAGATAGTTCAGGTAAGATGTATGCTTGGATTGTTCCTCCACTTAGAACAAGAACTTTGGAAATTTGAGCAAGAAGTACAATTCGGTCAATTGGATTGCCCTTGGAATTGAATTGTTGACGAGAAACAGCCATATATCCTGTTTCATTGTCTATACGATACATATGTATCAATTCTCCCAAATTGGTTCCTATATAAAGATTGAGATCGTACGTTTCCAAAGCTGAAATTTGAACTTGATCTCCCTCCAATTCCGCATTCGCCAATAGAACGTTGTTAATAAGCTCGTCAACAGAATACGGAGTCATTTAATTAATAACGGTCATGTAGTAATATTTATTAAATTTATCCAAATAATTTTAGATCCGATTTTAAAATGGCTTCTCCTTCCTCAACGCCAATTTCTTCATTCTCTTCACCCATATCAATTTTGCGACCAAATAATGAGGCAAAGAACTCGTCAATTTGATCATCATTCCAAACGAATTCTTTCCGCTTAGGAACTTCGAATTGTTGCAATGGCTCCTGAACAGTGTATTTTAATTTCCGGCCTTTGGTGGCTTTGCGCTCGTAATTCTTATGGATCTTATTGGAACTCATTGTGATGATGGCAGAAGATGATGCTGCTTTATCGGTAATCTTCTTATCGACCATATCGTTCAACAGAACCCGATAGAAATCATCATCATCAAATAGTAAAGTTTCTGCTCCTTTCTCTTCCCCAATAACATTGAGTCCACGTCTGTTCAATTTTGTTCTCTTCACTAACCGTTCCATATCCTGAAGATTACTCTCAACCTGAGAATAAGAGTCCTGGTTGATTGTTTGGAACTTCCCTGATTGAAGAGCAGAAGATCCTGAAGCGGCCTGAACTTTAGCAGACCATTTCACTAAGACACTTTTTTTGTACGATTCCATGGCCAAATCCATCTCCTCCGTCTCATTGAAAAGAGAATCCAAATCTCTCTTCTTGCTCTTGGGAACAGAAATGGAAATCTGATCTTTCTCGTACAACTTTCTTCGCACATCCATAACTTTAGCAATCAACTCCAAAATCTGTCCACGCACGGCCTCGATCTGTTTACGTTCCTTCTTTGACAAGGAGCTGTATATCTCTGTGTTCAATGGCAATTGATTAGATGCCACAATTGCCTTCTGGAGCTTGATTCGAGAATCCAAAATCAGATCGTATATTCGGTTCTGATTCACCACAGCGTATCCTTTGATAGCGTCGCTCTTTGCTGTGGCAGAAAGTCTGGAAATAATTTGCTGCTTCTCCTCCTCCAACAATCGTGAGATTCTTTCACGTTTGTACGAGCTGGACTCAGTTGACTCAGATGACTCAGACCCAGACTCCTCGGATTCAGATTCCAGTTCCTCGCTGTTCTCTGTTTCGCTGTCAGTCACATCTGCAAGAATGTCTGACCCGCTGTCGCCTTCTTCATCTTCATCTTCCTCGTTCCCCTCGATTTCATGACGACTCACCTTACGACCCTCGTACCTAGCTCCAACATCAACTGCTCTCAATCTACTCCGGCCCTGAACATAATGGTCCCTTGAAATCTCATCTTCACTTTCTGAACTCAGATCCCGATCATCCTCAATATCATGATCCCGATTCACAGGCTTTGCAAGCTCTGCACTGATCTCCTCGGCAACTGTCCTGCTCTTCTTGGCCATACTAATCTAACTAAAAGATTTCAAATAAATTTAAATTTTTTTTCATTCTCGCACACGACCTACCCCAGATTACATACGCAACTTCTTCATATCATCAGCCAAACCACCAAACGCTGATGATTTGCCAGAAGAATTCTGTTTCCGTCGAAGAGCAAGCTTGCTACGAGAAACACTGTCGGCAGCACGTTGGATTTTCTCCAATTCTTTATCTTTTTTCACCACCTTTCTTCCTCCTTTCTCTAGAGTATAATTATCCAAGAAATCATCCACCAAAGATTCCAGATCTGACCGTTCATTTTCAAATGAAAACGGCTGATAATCGTCCGTATCCTCTTCGTTTTCGTATTTCTCTTTCATCACATCAAATTTATCGTCTATAATTGTCATCTGTTCGGTTCGACAAAGAGCAGAGGATGACATAGAATATGACGAAGTATCGGTCTTGGCTCCCTTTCGACGTCTTTGCTTCTTCTTTGCACTCTTACTTTTCAAATCACCGGCCTCCAGATCGGGAAGTTCACCCACAGTGTCTTCTTCTTCGTCGTCGTCGAAATCATCATCACTGTCCCAGTCATTAACTTGTCCTCGACTTTGGGCTTTTTTAAACCGGCTGAAATCTTTCTCCCAATCAAAATTCTCACCCTCTCCATTGGAATCATAATCTTGATACTCATCTTCGTAATTATCCATATCCCATTCATCATACTCATTGTAATCTCCACCTTCAACTTCTTCGACTTTTCCTCCCAAGAGAGTAGCAAACACATCAACTTCATCAACATCTTGCTCTGGGTCTATATATGCTTCATCATCCAAAGCCTCTAAAACCTCTCGAAGATCAGGATTCATATCTGGCTTGAACCCAGAAATATCATCCTGTATATTCTGTTGACGTTGATAATCATACTTGACAGTGTCCTCCGATGCAAATAACTCTTTTGGAAGTTCCGTCTTGACTTTCTCTTCTTTGGCTATAAATATTCCGCTTTTATCCTCCCCAAGTGGCTTTAAATGCTGCATATAATCGTATTGAGAATCATCATATGTGATTCCAAATAATGCTGCCTCTCCCTCGTTCTTACGAATTTGACCCTGCGCAATTTCGGCATCCAATTCTTGTTGAAGATCGGTCTTGGTCTCCAATCTTTCTTTCTTCGATCCTTTTTTCTTTTCAATAGGAACCAAAACTCGTTCACCTGCTTCTTCATTAAAATATAACGGATCCTCGTGAGCACGATGCAATAAAGCATAGCTTTGGGCCGTCTTCTTATCAATCCACTTCTTAGACATTCTGAAAAGAATATTTCTTAGCTCAATAAATTTTTTTACGCCGCACTCTCTTTCAGACGCGACGATTATTAAATATTTATTTCGATCCAAAACAAACCATCTGAACTATGCAAATTAAACTCAACGATTGCTATGCCATCTATTCGTGGCATTGGGATGTTCCAGATGATGAGGTTTGTGGTATCTGCCGGGTCTCTTTCGATGGAACTTGTACCACTTGCAAATATCCAGGAGACGACTGTCCTTTAGGTAAGTACTCCATATTAAACAACTAATCGATAGTGATTGGAAATTGTCAACACGCTTTTCATATGCATTGTATTTGGAAATGGCTGGAAACCGAAACCGCCAAAGGATTGTGTCCAATGTGTAGACAACCATTCACAATGGACAAAGATAAGAGCGTTAACAACGGAATCAGTCTCCCTGAAAATAGTCGATTTATCCCAACCGAGAACGATAACTATCTCACCGAAATGGCGGATGAACCAGTTGCCGATTCCATGTCCGTGTACGATTAGATGAGACCCTTCGTGGTGTACGGGTGTTTCTAGCCCTTTCGAAATTTACAAAGCATTTTTATCTCTTTTTTTCCAAAATGACTGATCAGTCCAAATACACCATTGTTGTGAAAGTGGGATCGTCCTCCATCGTTGATGAGACCACTCGTGAACCTAGAATAGCCAATGTTTCCATGATAGTCGAGACTCTGGTTAAGTTACGACGTCAAGGACATAGAATTGTACTGGTTTCCTCCGGTGCTATTGCCATTGGTTTACATCGAATGGGCATGTCTAAGAAACCCAAGCATCTTGCAGCTGTGCAGGCACTTTCTGCAATTGGTCAGGGTAAATTGATCTCGCTCTGGGATGATATGTTCAGTTATCAGAACCAAAAAACTGCACAGATCTTACTTACCAGAAGCGATATCCTGGACTTTTCTCAATTTAGAAACGCAGAGAATACTCTAATTGAGTTATTAGATATGGATGTGATCCCAATTGTCAATGAGAACGATACCATTTCGACACAGGAAATTAAATTTGGTGATAACGATACATTGTCTGCAATCACTGCAGGAATGTGCAACGCCGACTTTTTGTTTCTACTGACCGATGTTGATTGTTTATATACTGATAATCCACGGGTGAATCCAGATGCAAAGCCGGTGGTGATGGTGAAAAACATGAGCAGTTTGAACGTCAACACTCAGTCTTCTGGTTCGAGTATTGGAACTGGAGGGATGGAGACAAAATTGATTGCGGCAGATTTGGCAACCAATGCCGGAGTCACCACGGTTATTTGCAATTCTCAAAAACCAGAATACATGATCGATATTGCAAATTACATCTGTGATGTGGACTCGGAATTGCGACTGGCTGCAGAGCCATGTGACGTGGAATCTCCAATCGAATTTGAAAAGACCAACGATGCCGAACATAGCAAGTTGGTGAAACTCCAAATCCCAATGCACACAAGATTTATTGGACAGCCTCGTAATGCCGTCAGAAACAAAGAATTCTGGTTGTTGCATGGTCTCAAACCTTCCGGCACTGTTGTCGTAGATATTGGTTGTTATCAGGCCATCACCCGCAAAAATCGGGCTGGATTACTTCCTGTTGGAGTGATCGGGATAGAGGGAACATTTGGTCAATTGGAATGTGTTGAGATCAAGGTTGGACAGAAAGACCAAACCACAGGCAAATGGGATAGATCACAACCTACCATTTCTGTTGGCAGAGGAAGAAGTAATTATTCGTCCTATGAAATTGACAAAATCAAAGGTCTTCATACCCATGAATTACCGTCTGTTTTAGAATACTTTGACTCCGAATACGTGGTCCATCGACAAAATCTTGCCTTTCCTCTCCATCAAGCTCCAGAGCTGACCAACTCGGTAGTCAGCACAGCCTTACAAAATTTTTCGATTGAAAAACAAACTCCTCAAGCGCAATGAGTTTGCCTGTCAATATCCAAAAAGGCCCTGATCTTCGTCAAGTAAATACGAGCCAGTCGAATAGCTCGTTGCGCTTGTCTGAACAATTGCAGAAGTCCAGATCGGGAATTTCATCATTTAGAAACGCGAACACATCCACCTCCAATTTATTTGAGAACGGCAACTTCTCGGCCAAATATATCTCCCATGATCGCGAACCTTCGAGTATTTCTATCCAAGCCAGTTCCACAGTGGACTCGTCGACTCCTGTCACCATCACTGGTGGATTCAAGGAATTGCAGCCGATGACGTCACCTATGGGAAGTGTTATTCCGCGTCAAAGAAGAGCCAGTATTCTATCCAATTTGATGGCCAATTCACCTTATAATGACAAGCCGAAATCTCCATCATTGAACGTGGATGCTCCTGCTATTGAACGCCATCTAAATCCCATTTCTTCGTTGGACCCTGATTCTCCAGCAGGAACCAATTATGAATCGTTAAAACGTAATGGAGGTGATATCACTCGAGATATCTACAATTGGGTGAATGAACAGAAAGTTGCTGTTTCCCCATTAAGACGTGTTGCAAGTTCTGGATCATTGAATTCCAATTCCACCTCTATAGATCTGCGTCTTCCGGGTGGATTTCGTCGCGACTTTCTAGTCAACAGAGATCTAGAATTGGGTAGTCTTAATGATGGGTCTGAATTTGCCGATTCGATTCGCAAGCGTCGTCAAAACCGTCATAAAAAGGCCCAAGAATCAAACTTTGTGACCCGAAATTTCATTGAGTTTTTGGCTCTTTATGGCCATTTTGCCGGTCAAAATTTGGAGGAGGAAGAAACAGGAGATGAACAAGAATCAGAAATGAGTGAAATGAGTGAAACCAGTGATTATGAAGAGGACGAGGTGCTGGAAGATACAGAAGTTCCAATAATTAGCCCAATGCAATATCATACTGGTCGACAAGCAAGAGCATCTAATATTTCGGCAGGAGACCACAAACGAGTTCAATTGAAACGTAAAATAGTGGTGAACATGCGTGCTCACAAGTCTTCAAGTCACAAGACTTCAAATCAGAAAGTCTTATTATTACTTCTAAAGGCATTTGTTGGTACTGGTGTTGTGTTTCTACCGAAATCGTTTTCTAATGGAGGATTGTTGTTTTGCAACCTTATGATCGTTGCATTTTCCATGATCTCATTCTATTGCTTCAAAATTTTGATCCTCTGTACAGATCGATCTCGAGTCTCTGGATATGGAGATCTTGGACTTCGTCTATTTGGTCCCAAGATGCAATTTTTGATTCTCACCTCGTTGGCACTATCTCAATTAGGATTTTCCAGCAGTTATGTGGTTTTCGTTGCCGAGAATTTACGAGTCGTTGTGAATACAGTTTTAGCATCAGATTACGGATTGGGGATGTTCTTCCTTATTCAGTTGGTGATCTTCTTACCTCTTTCATTGACCAGAAACATAGGAAAGCTCAGTTTTACTGCTTTGATCGCAGATGCATTCATTCTTCTGGGATTAGTGTACATTTATTTCTGTTCCAGTTTCCATTTAGCTACCAGTGGTATTTCTTCGAAAGTGTCCATGTTTAAAAGCGATACTTGGACACTGTTCATGGGAACTGCTGTTTTTTCATACGAGGGCATCGGATTGATCATTCCGATTCGTGAATCCATGGCTCATCCAGACCAATTTGAGAAATTACTAGTGTTAGTATTGGTCATGGTGACAATAATTTTTGTGACATTATCTTCTATCTCCTATTTGAGTTATGGAGACGATGTTCAGACGGTCATTTTGATGAACTTTCCGCAGACAAACATAGCTCTGATGATTCAAGTCTGCTACGCAATTGCAATTCTATTATCAACTCCACTTCAATTGTTCCCTGCTATCAAAATATTTGAAAACTATTTATTTCATCAGGAAAGATCCACTTGGAAACGAAAGATTAGACGGGATTCTAAAGCCAAAATGCGTGCAGAATCTCAAAATTTGCTAACTTCGGTTCCAGTTTACGATTCGACATCTCGTGAATTGCGTGAATTGATCCAAAGTATGCCGGAAGATGCTGTGGATGATAATGGAGTGATGTCGGGGAAAAGCGATGTCACGATCAAATGGTTCAAAAATATAGCACGTGTGATTGTTGTGTTGGGTATGTGTGCTATTGGATATGTTGGGTCAAGCGATTTGGACCGGTTCGTGTCCTTGATTGGAAGTTTTACTTGCATCCCATTGATCTACATATATCCCCCTCTATTGTACTTCAAGAGTTTTGAGGAGCTGAGAACACGTTCCAAAGTCACCACAGCTTTGATATTTACTACAGGATTGACCATGATGGTTTATACAAGCTACCAAACGATCTCTACGTGGGGTCAATAAATAATATCTATTGGCATAATTACTCTTCAGGATTCTCTTTGACTATCACCATGATTCTCGGCCAATCTGAGCGTAGAATCAAAATGAATTCAACAATTGTGATCACAAAAACAGCAGTAGAAAGACCAACCCAAAGTCCCAGAACTCCCCAATTCAATCTAAAAGCGAGCAAGTAACTCAAAGGCACTCCGAATAAATAATAAACGCCTAAACTGAACATTGACCCGACGTCTTGTCGCCGTTGACTGCGTAATAATCCCTGGCATGTAATGTTGAGTGTGTCATAACATTGAGTCACAAACAAAACGGGCAGAATTCGGTAGCAGGCTGCCGCAACATCCAAGTCATCTGTAAATATTCTTGTAATTGGTATCATTAATGCAAAACAGAATGCGCAGACAATGATTCCTAATATCCCGGTGGCTTTCATGTACATAAACGTTGCCTTTCTAGCAAACGACTCGTTGTCTGCTCCAATAAATTGACCTATTCTTGTCGCAACGGCACAACTCAAAGCAGAGGGTAACTGGAAAATGAAAGATCCGATGGAGGAGCAAATAGATTGAACTGCCAAATCTGTTTCGCCAAAATACGCGGCAGCCAGTGCCATTCCTTCATACGCCAGATATTCAGCCTCAAGAGCCACCAACGAAAATATAGCCAAATAGAATTGTTCGCCCAAGTTGGAAAACACTAGTCTGAAATGGAATCCATTCCAGCATTTCGATCCATCAACAAACACAATGTATGCAATCAACAATAAAGCCATTGACCAGAAAGATAATGCCATCACAAATGCAGCACCCAGATATCCCCAACCCAAGGGAAACACAAAGACATAAGTGAATAACAAACTTGCTGGAGCAACAACTATACCAACATATGTTGACGCGTGGAAGATCTGCTGAGCCTGAAGAAAACGTTTTCCGAGCTCAAAAACGACTAATCCAGGGAGTCCTAAAACAATCACTCGAAGGTAAGATTGAGCCAACAAAGCCAACTCCTGATCTGGTTGCATAAAACCGAGTATTTGTGCGCTAAACCAGCAAACTGTCACCATCGGAGCCAATAATACAATATTAACTCCCAAATTCTTCTGAACTATCTCACCAACCTGGAAATAATTACCTGCTCCAAAAGCATGTGGAGCATATGAGTCCACAGCAGAAACGGCTCCTTGGACCACTCCCAGGAGCGTCAAATTCATTAACATCGTTGCCAATGTTGCTGCACCCAGGGCTTGATTGGATATTCGACTGACCACCAGTAACGGTGCGACACTTATAGAATCTTGAAGAAAGGAAGCAACTATCAAAGGTAAACTATCTTTTGTTATCAGTTTGAGTTCCAACACCGGGTTAAAGATTTCATGTTTCGACGACTCCTCATCTGTTTGATCTATTGCAGAACCATAATCCCGCTGATTAATTTCAAAGTCCACCATACACGAAAAAAAATAGTCTGTGATTTTTCACCAAATTCTCTTATCCACCATGTTAAATCTCACAACTGAATCGAGTTCATCTTTTTTGTCCATTCGCAATTCTCCAACAGAAGGTGGAATTTTCTCGTATTCTTCATATAACTGAGTTCGTTGACTCTTAACGTCAGTCAAAGTGACATTGGGATCTCCCTTGACAAAGTCCTGTTTTCCCTGTTTGGCACGTAATATGGAATTGGACCATCGTAGAAGAATCAAGGAAACCACCAGCCGCACCACAATCAACAAGGAAAAGATCAAGATGACCAAGAGCAATCCCAGGATACTAAATTTCTCGTCAGTCTCATTGTAGATAAAATGTTTGACCCATGGATACAAACACATCTTGATAAAAACGATAGCCAAAGTGAAGACTGGTAATCCAGTCCGTTTCAACAACATTTCAGGATACTCGTCAGCAGCGGTCAGGTTGGATCGGAAACTGTTGACATAATCGCTGGAAAGAACTCTGGTATATTTATGATAAATTGTAGGTTTGATTCTGTTGAATTTGGTGATGTAGGAGTGTTTGAGCCAATCAACCAAGACTTCAGAACCAATCACAGTAAACATTGGACCCATCAATAAACCAATCCAATTGTTGAGTGAAGTTGAAAATGTCACATGGCTATACCAAGAATGAGGTCTGAGGTTATCGAATAACTGCGTGGTGGTGGTGTTGGTGTAAATCTGGAACAAATTTCTGGATGAAATGATAAATAGCATCACTAGCATTTGAAATCTTTCGTTCAGATCTGCACAGGAAACTTGGAATAGACCTTCTCTTTCAGATCGTTTAAAGACCGAACTTTTCAGCTCTGCGAATTGGTTCGATAAAATCAAGGTAAGTAATGCATTGGAATAGGAGTTGATGGCAACATTGAGGGCCATGACTTGATTTGCAATAACATAGGCGTGGAGAGTAAGATAGCAAACACAAATAATAGCAACAGCGACAAATTTAACAGGAGATGGCATGATAGGAACAAAGTATGCAACTCTGGTTATGTCTTGACCAACAGCACTAAGTAATTTGTCTGCTATTTCCAAGACTCCCACCATGAAATACAATTTGACTGCTGTGCCCGCACGGATATTATGATAGATTTTGCTTGAATCAAGGTTTTTCAACAAGATAAGACTAGCAATCATCAAGACCATGGAAATAAAATCATTTTTGGCTCTGGAATTGTTTGATTGTAATGGTTTATTGGTAAACCATGAACGAATGGTTTGATAAGCATGAATTGTAAATCTCAAAGGTATCACTGTTATTTGTTTAAGGAACACAATCAAACAATAAACAATACCAAAGAACATGAAGTTTTCCAGATAAACAGGTAACTTAACGAAATTAATCAACAATTCTGAGTTGACACGAGGATCTTCGGCTTCTGAAGTCTGATTTTTGCTTGTTTGATCCTCCTTCTCCATATTAAGCTCGGTCATCAACAACCTCCATAGAGTGTAATTGGATTGTTTTTGATTCTCCATAGCACTATCTAGACTTGTATCTGCAGTAGTACATATTGATTCGTCCTTTGACGAGGCTCTTAACTGTCGAGAACTGGCCGGTCGTCTTTTCATAAAACAAGTAAAAAATATATATGATCAACAAATATAATTTTGTTCTTTATGACTTCAATAAATAATACATTACAATCAATATTGGGTCCTTATCAAGGAAAACCCTTATTGACCCCAAAAGAAGCGAATATGTTGTCCTATCAGTTGATTGAGACCCTAATGGAGGGATCATGTAACAAGGAGTCCTTGCGATTGCTGGCAAGATATGTATCACAACAGAGTTATGACGATCTGGTGATGGAACGAATCGTGAATCATTATTGTGGATATCCATTATGCGAATATAAAGATGCGAGTCGAATCAAAGAGATCCGGATCAACAAGCTGGTTTCGAAATTGAAACTACCTAGATCATACAATCATAAATATTGTTGCAAGAAACATTATCAATGCTCTGAGTTTTACCGACAACAACTTAGCACAGACGCTCTGTTTTCACGAACAAAATTGGATTTGCCATATTTTGATCCCAAAAGTCCAGAATCTTCGATCATCCTACTAGACGATATTTTCGATCCTGTTCGTCAGACTAATGCTGACGATATCATGTTATTACTTCGAAATATGAACATTAATGATCCACAATTGGAGACCGATCAATTGATATCTCAATTCAACGACATTGTCATTCATGAAAAGAACATTATGTAACGTTATTCGATATTCAGTTTGTCCAAACGAGTATTGGACACAAATCCATGCTGTCTCATCAATTTTCCCAAAGATCCATCCACCACATCAGTATAGGGACCGATTTGTTGAACTTTGATCAATTTATGTAATCGTGAGAGATTCTTCTTACTATTGCACCAAATCTCATCAAATTGAGGCATCAACTTCTCAAAATAGGCATAATGTAATTGATTATGTTGCGAAGTAAGTTTGCGAACCACATCTCCTTTTTTGGTCAAATTTCTCCAATACTCATCTATATCTTTAGTCCAATCATTCTTCTCCGTTCCATTTATCATATTCTCCCAATTCTGTTCTTGTTCATACCAAAACCTCATTTCATTATCATATTGCTTGTATTGATTAAGCTCATCAAAAAAGATTTGATGTTCTTTTCGCAAGTAATGCACATGTGAACGTCCTGTTGCCGAGAAATTTCGGTTCCAAGGAGTATTTATGACAGCCAATTTCTTCACTGTTCCCGAAATCGCCTTGACTCTGGCTGTTGAAGGCCTTGCCATCTTTTTAGTCAACCTTTCTAATTTTTTCTGTGCTCTGCTATGGAGCATTTTGGATTGAAGAATGTCGTTAACATAATCAGGATCCAGTTCACTTTTTCGGGGAAGAAGGTTGCAAGCTTGTGAACGTTCAATATACAATTTCATCCAGCTATTTAGTTGTCGAGTCTGTCTCGTATATTGTCTATCTTTAGCTGGTGAATTAGACAATACTGATTGTTGAAGATCTAATATACTTGGACTTTCAGGTTTAGGAACGCCTATCAATAAGTCCAAAACGGATGTGTCACCATTTTGTAGTTGTGTCAAACGATTGTTGTAAGTAATACCTATATTGAATTCTCGTTGAATCTGGTACGCATGAGTGTATTTGGAATGACTACGGAATGATTTCTGGACTGTCGTTATCAATTTCTGTTTCTGATCAACTGTGAGATTCTGGCATCGTAACGTATTTCGGATGAGGAGTCTGTACAATGAAAAAACCGCTATCCTATGCGATGTCTTAGTGGATAGGGGAAGAAGCATGAAATATTTATTTCCCATATAAATTAAATATCTGAAAATCCAAATTCTATCGCCTGCTGGCAATAGACACATACTCTCATACATATATATCCTCAGGATTGTCATATATATGCGATGAGGCATCAGAACTGTAGCTACTCATATAAATACGAATAGAGTATAATTGGATTGGACTAAACGTCTACATGGAAGTATATCATGGTTGCTACACCAGAAACGAAATTGCATAGTCTTTAATTCTACTGGGGGCATAAGTTGTAGGCTAAGACTATCCCTATAACATCTTCCAAAATTGCTCAGTCTATACGCACTTCTTCTCGTAGCATTTTGATAAACAACAATGCCAGCTTATAGACTTTCCATTCTATCGTTCTTATCTCCAGCTAAATTTGTTATCTTCTCTATAGCTAAGGGTGAATCGCAAAACTCACAGATACTGGCAACATGTCCGAGCGGTTAAGGAGAAAGATTAGAAATCTTTTGCGATTTTCGCGCGCAGGTTCGAGTCCTGCTGTTGTCGTCATTTATTTTTTTGACAGTCCTTCGATCATTTTTTTTTTGGATTGCTTAAATTACATCCTCTAATTCATCTGTAGATAAACCTCTTTCGCCTTGCATGTTCTCTGGAGGTTGGATGCTTGGAACAAATTCCAAGACCACGTACACAGCTCCAACCAAGAAAACTAAAATAGCAGCCAAAATCCTGAAAACAGAGCCATGCAAGTTCAAAATGGCAATTAGTACATAAATAAGACCTCTTCCCAAAAATGTAAAGAATGAAGACGCATAGGTGTACAATTGAGGAGGATTCTTGAATTCTAAGTATCCAACAAGTCCTCCTAAAATGGCAACGTAAATCCCTTGAAGAAAGTAATCAAAGCGTGTAAAGAGTTGAGTCAGTCCACAAATAACCTTGCAAATTAGTCGCTATTTATAGTTGAACTTACCGTCAGAATGGAAACAACAAGATTAACAACCTTGAAGACAATTCCAAAATCAGAGCCTGCGTTTTCAAAATCAATTCCCTCCATTCTATCGATAATAGCTTATCTGTTAAAAAAAGCCAGATTTAATTTGTTTTAGAAGAGGAAGGGATCTAGCTAACTAATAACTATAAATCATAAAGCAACGAGAACATAACCTGAGAAAAAAAGGCACATTTATACAGAAAACAGTTAGCAAACTTACTCTTCAACTGGCTTTTCAGCAGCTTTCTCAGGAGCTGGCTCGTCTTGACCTGCTTCCGACATGTCTGAAGTCCACAAAGTCAAGTTGTCTCTCAATAATTGCATGATCAAAGTCGAATCCTTGTACGATTCCTCTGATAGTGTATCCAATTCGGCAATAGCGTCGTCAAAAGCTTGTTTGGCCAAATGACAAGCTCTGTCTGGGGAGTTGAGAATCTCATAGTAGAAAACGGAAAAGTTCAACGCCAGACCCAATCTAATCGGGTGGGTTGGTGGAAGCTCGGTCACGGCAACCTCAGAAGCAGACTTGTAGGCCTCCAACGAAAGGTCAGCAGCCTCTTTGCGCTTTTCGGTAACGGCAAATTCAGCTAGGTATCTGTGGTAGTCACCCTTCATCTTGTAGTAGAAGACCTTGGATTCTCCGCTTTGAGCAGTTGGAATCAAGTGTTGAGTCAACACCGTCAAAATGTCCTCGCAGATATTTGAAAGCTCCAGCTCAATCTTGGATCTATATTCTCTTATAAGAGAAACCTGCGTCTCGTTCCCCTTGGCCTCTTCCTTCTGCTCAATCGAAGACACAATTCTCCATGATGCTCTTCTAGCACCGATCACGTTCTTGTAGGCCACAGACAACAAGTTTCTCTCTTCAACGGACAATTCTTGACCAGAGGAAGCAACGGCCTTCATGTTTTCGACCATCTCCTCATATCTCTCGGCCTGCTCGGCCAATTTGGCTAAATAAACAGAATCTTCACGGGAAGCTGGCATTGGAAATCTGCAAATATTGTTAGTAAACGCGTTTTAATCGGATCCCTTACAATTAGACAACGAACAATCTTGGCAATTCAATCCCTTTGATTTTATCACTTGTTTTCACTTTTTTTCCATAAAATACGTGTTAACCGGTTGTGAGCACGGGTTCCCAGCAAGAGACGAAAAAAAACATCGCATCTCCAGTAACATCCTTGCACCACACGAAGGTTCAATCTAAGCGTCCTTGCTGCTGCTAGGTGGAGTAGCAAAAACACGACTGAATCAACGTCAGGATGGTTGAGAATGGTTATCTTCAAGTCCCAAGGATACCGTGTTCAAAGAGACGCCATATCTGAAACTCAATTGACCTATCAAACGCTACCCTCTTGCCTAACATAAAACTAGAGGGCGTTGTTCTCCTCTTGCGATAGTCACATTCAATTGTCGACTTTCACCAAGAAGAGATATCGATATGGTCATTGTGAATGTGGATATGTCAAAATGTAGACCAACTCCAGTTAAGTGTGTTCTTTGTTTGCTTTAAGATTCAAAGGTTCCAAATTGCCCTTCTGTTCTTGCCAAATTCCGATCCTAAGTATTAAGTACTTACAAATATGACTGGTTATGACTTTATCACAAGGTCTTCGTCAAATAACTAACAAAAGAGTTGAAATAAATGTTGATAGTATATTCAATTTATTCTAAGTAAATAAATCACAAGTGAGCCTTAGCTAAATTTTGATTTGCAGGCGCCGTCAGGCGACGCCGTCCAAAAGCCTCCACCGGCAGTGGCCACAAAAGTTTCGCGCTCTCCCCTTCTGGAACCAAAAAAACACAAAGGGGAACGGTTTTACCCGGACGCGGTGCAGAGATGCAGGGATAAAAAAGGGGAGATAACTGAATTACTATATGATTCTAGACACTGATCTTCATTGGCTGACATTCCTTGATCTTGAGACCAAATCTTTGATCCTGGGTCAATTGGACTAATTCGTTCACTCCTTGTGCCACATCTCCTGACAATTGGAATTTGGAATGCACCCAACTTGGCTTGGAGGTAGCCACTCCACCACTTAAACGGATCAATTCGTTGTTTTCGCCGTTCAAGACCACTGTTGAGAGCTCTCTTGCAACAGGAATCTCCTTCGAGGCTTTGAGAAGCGATTTCAACTTCAAAGAGGTGACTCCGAGTCTTGGAAGAGGCAGCTCCAAACCAGGAAGAACTGGATTCTCTGCATCGTAACCGTTCACACCAGTGGAAGTGGAAGCATTTAAAATCACTTGCAAAGGCATGAATCTGGCTCTCAGAATTGGCTTAGCGACAGCAAGATGTCTATTTGTGAGTTCTGCAAGACCTAATTTAATAGGCTTTATATCTTGACCGATAGCCTTTAATTGTTCATCAACGTTTCCAGAAAGATCAAATGGGAAACCGGATGTCAAATGCGAAAGTTTGAATGGATAAACAGACAATTGTTTGTCAATGGTGGAAAGCAATTTTCTAGAGGTTTTCAATTTCAATTGGTGAGAAATGGCAACATCTCGCACAAACACACTTGGTTTAGGCTTGAAGGTATCTTTAGAGTGGTTGGCACCTGTCGCACTGTCCACGGTTTGCAAGGTCACCAGTCCTGGTCCTTCAGTATCTTGTAAAGGAGCCATCTTGATATCAACCATATAAACCTCTCCAGGAGCCACAATAAAGTCATCTGTTGGAACTGCAGAAGAGGAAGTCACTTTAGCACTTTTAGATTTGTCGTATGTTGCCAGTTGTTGATCGCCATTGAATTTCGAGGATGCTTGCAACAACTGGAGTTCCTGGTCAGCTTCAGACCACACAACACCCTTGAAATCTCTTTCTGCAACAATTCCTTCAGCTTGACCAGCCAAGAATCGCCTTATTCTTCTGACTTTAGAGGTCGGAACCACTGCACAATTGAAGCTTTCTGCAATGGAATTAACAACCTTTCTAATTAACGAACCTCTGATGGAGCCAGATCCATCCGCCAAAGATTGGGGAATCTTCTCTGGAGTCATGGCCAATGCAAGCAATGCAATCACAGTCTCTGATGCAATGTAAGCGGCACAGATGGCATCTGCACTCGATCCAAGCAGCGGACCCACAGAGGCTCCTGGAGGATATATCACTAGGGTATGCGACAAATTAGAAGTATATCCATCAATATGACAACCAAGATTAATAGTGACGATATCCCCAGCTTTGAAAGTGAAGTTTGTCTCATCATCAAGCTCTGGTGAATAGCCAACAACAACATCGTTCACATCAATGGTAACAGGTTGGGCGATACCCTTTTCCCTGACTTGGTTCTTATAGGCATTATCCAAAGCAACTTTCATGTATGAATCACCCAGCAAACACAATTCAGCAACAGAATATGGCTGATGGTTTCCAAGATGGTAAGAATCATTGATGAGTCCTGTCAAATAAGTCAGACATGTTTGCGAGATCTGTCCGGCCAATCTGTATTTATCCAAAATGATTGGACTCAGAACGTTTCTCTTCTCTAGCAAGATGCTCTTGTCTCTATCGGAAACTGCTAATTCCATGACTATGAGCTTGAGTTAAATCAAATGTTTTTTCAAAAAATTTTTTTTATTCCATATGCACACGACCCTGATAAGGGAGCCACGGGGAAGGCGATAATCTGTATTTGAAGAAGAACGATTAGCTCGAACCAATTTTGATCTTTGCTTTGAATCTGTTCAGCAGGGCTTCATCTGCACAAACTTGCAACCAACATATGCAGGTGGTTACCCTTTTCAAGCTATCCCTTCTCCCGAGAACTCAATCAATGGAAGCCGAACGTCAAAAATCTTACTCCTCAAAATTATATTTCCCGTTATGTCTCTTCGTCTAGTTCTTCTTGGTGCTCCTGGGTCAGGAAAGGGAACGCTCACATCAAGACTTCTGAAACAGATTCCTAGTATTGTCCCAATTTCCACAGGTGATATCTTGAGATCTGAGATCCAGAAGCGTTCCCAGGTGGGGAAGATCGCCGATGCATACATTCGGGAGGGTAAATTACTCCCTGATAAAATGATGGCTGGTATGGTGGAATCCGAGCTTACCAGTAGAGATCTTTTGGGTCGTTCGTTCTTGCTGGATGGATTCCCTCGTACTTCTAACCAAGCATTGGAATTGGAATCATGTTTAAAGGACAAGTCAATCAATCTTGTGGTAGAGTTGGATGTTCCTCCAGAAGTCATCGTAAATCGAATTACAAGTAGATGGATGCATTCCTCAGGACGCGTTTACAACTTGGAATATAATCCACCAAAAGTTCCTTTCAAGGATGATATCACTGGTGAGCCCCTATTTCAAAGAGATGATGACAATCCAGACACAATCAAGAAAAGATTACAGACATATTTCAGAGAGCTAGAAACAATTAAAGAGTTCTACCAGTCTCGCCAAGTTTACGAGAAAATTGAAGGAAGCACATCAGATATTATTTTCCCAAAGCTGCTTAATCTCGTCAAAAATCATGAAGATCTCTGATGTAAGCGTCACGCTTATATAAAATTAGACCCAAAATAAAAATTCACGCATGGATATTTTGTCAACATGGAGGAACGCAAAAAGAGAAATCGTTCCGCAAGAGCATGCTTGGTCTGTCGAGAACGGAAGGTCAAGTGTGATGTGACGTTGAGGTTTCCGGAGAAGTGTTCCAACTGTGTCCAGTTCAATATCGATTGTTCTCTTCCGGAACCCAAGAAACGGAGTAGCGCAAAATTGCGTAAACTTCAGAACGAAACTAGGCTTTTACGAATGAGTCAGTCATCTGAGATTCCGGAATTTGTCATTGCCGACCCACAGCACGAATTCCCTGAGCTCTATGCTCGACGACTTGACCCCTCCAAAGTTTTGCGGAAAGATATTTCTGTATCAGCTATGGAAGAATATATGGGGGCCACTCCGTTTATGCAGCTTGTGATCCGTGAATATATTGAGCACAAACGACTAGAAGAGAAGTCCGATTTTGTGTATTTGAATGAGGTGGAATTCAAGTACCTCGACAGTCTGGGGTGCTTTTGTCTTCCGGATCACAATCTGTTTGAGCGATATATCAACAGTTATTTTGAATCCATACATGAACAATCACCAGTGATCAACAAACGTCAGTTTCTAGGGTCTTATTTGACACTAGAGAATCCTCGGAGTCTATTGCTCTTGCAGTCGGTGTTATTTGCGGGCTCCAGTGTCTATTATGAGGATTCTTGGACTGACGAAGAGCGACGTCGTCAGGTTGAAGTAAGCAGACTACTTCATCGTCGCGCAAAAGCGTTGTTTGAGGCCCAAGTGGAGTCCGAACCTACATCTCTACTTCAATCAATGATCATCTTCGGAAACTACTGGGATTCACCGCTAATGAATTCAAAGGCCGGCCTGATTAATTCCACCAAAATGGCTGTATCCACTGCACATAATCTGGGAATGCACAAAGTCAACCCCAAACTTACAGTTCTGGAGAAACGGATCAACGAGAGAATTTGGTGGACCTTGTTTGTGAGAGATTCATGTTCTTCTTTTACAGTATCAAGGGCCCCTTCAATAGATCCTGACGACTGCGAAGTCCCTCCTCCCACAAGAGATACTTTAAAGGATATATTGGAAGGAGCTGAGGATCCAAACATAGACTTGAACGACGTCCAAAAAGACCATTTCTTAACCAGAGTCTCGTTATCACATGTCACACGACGACTTAAGATAAATCAAGATCAGGTTTCTAAAGGTTCTGTTTCCGGTGCACAGACCCAAATGCTTCTAAAGGAATGCGATCTTCTGCTAATCCAATGGTTGAACAATGCTCCTTCGTCTCTACAATTCGACGTTCATTATCCTGGACCAGAACCAAACTACCACGGGGCAGTGTTGGCTTTGGAATTTTTCTCCGTGGTTCTTTACTTGCATCGCAGCAACATCTGTTCTGCAACAGTGTCTAATGATGATAGGGTTGAAACTACTCCGCCATGGATCCTTACATTTGAAGCTGCTTATACAATTGCCTTATTGGCAGACTATTTGCATAAGCACAATTTTCTTCCAAGGTGTTCGGGATTTATCATTCACAGTATGTGGACTTCTGCCATGATGATGATTTACCATTTGAACAGCAAGGATAAGACCGTTTCGGATGTAGCATACCGTTCAATTCTCACCTGCATCAATATTTTGTTGGAATTGGCAAAAAAATGGCCTGCTGCCGATTTCATTGCATTCAATGTCAAGGTGTTTTTGAGAGACAAGACCAAACAGAAATGGCTGGTTCGCGGACTCTTAAAGTCGGCCAACAAGGTCGACAACTTGGCGTTTTATCTTCCCCACACTTCTGACATTTTGACCAAGACGCCTACTATGAAATCTGCTTTGGGCGGAGCCAAGGTTGACCCTCGGCCCAATCTCATGAATTCTGTGATCAACACCTCATATTGTGTTGATATCAGTGTTCCAGAGATGTCGGACGATAGTTGGAAGTCATCTTTTGACAGTCCAGACTACAATAGTACTATGGCTATGAAATCTACGGGAAATGTTGTAGAGGATCTTTTTGACATTTTTGGAAACTCCAATATGGAACTTTATTAAAAAGGAGTATGTATGTATGAATGAATATTTAGAAAAAAGCATTAAAAAATAAATAATCGCAATTTTACGAGATCAGATGTTTTTGGTCCCTAGACTAGTGTTCAGGCCATTATTGAGACCTGTGGCACGCCCTTCGATGGTGGTTCGGTCTTTAACGACTGCGCGTCCCAGGATCCAATTGCAGCTTAATACAAGTCTTGCTCGGCCTTACTTCGGACCTCAATACGTACAACTCGGCGTTCGATTCCGCTCTAGTTTCGGAAGAGAATCACCAGTGGATACGGAAACAGATCAAACAAACTCGGAGTCTAAACAAGAACCAAATGGAGATACCAAAGAAAAACCGAAAAAGACCTCTTTCAATGAGATCTGGGAACTTCTCAAATTGACCAGGCCTGAATTACCAACCATGTCAATAGCCCTTGTTTTCCTATGTATTTCATCTTCTGTGTCCATGATATTTCCCATGATTATGGGAAAAGTGATCGATATGGCCAAACCAGAAAATACCAGTACGACCATCGAGATATTGGATTATAATATACCAGCAACATATTTCTATGGAGGAGTGTGTGCCTTGTTTCTGGTTGGAGCTATGGCTAACTTTGGACGAATCATTCTCTTCAGAAAAATCGGTGAACGTGTCATGGCCAAGTTGAGAGTGGACATCTTACGCAAGATCTTTTATCAGGACGCCAAGTTTTGGGATTATCATAAAAGTGGAGACTTGATCTCGCGATTGGTCAATGATTCTACAGTGGTTGCAAGATCGGTTACTCAAAATGTCAGTGACGGTTTGAGATCCGGCATCAGTGGTTTTGTTGGAATAACTATGATGTTGACTTTATCTGTGAAGTTGACCGGATACATGACATTGATTTTCCCAGTGTTGATTTTCTTTTCCATGGTGTTTGGAAAACGAATCAAGGCTCTTTCCAAGGAGATTCAGAAGCAATTGGGAAATTTGTCCAAGGTTTCCGAAGAACAGTTTAATTTCACCAAAACCATCCAAAGTTTCAATAATGAGGAATATGAAGTAAAAAAGTTCCAAAAAGAAGTCACCAAATTATACGATCTTTCTGTTCATGAGGGAAGATTGAATGGCTATTTCTTTTCTGGAAATGGTGTGTTTGGAAACATTTTTCTAATTGGGTTGTTATCGGTTGGAATCCAAATGGTTCGCCAGGGCGAATTGACTCTTGGAGAATTGTCCTCTTATATGTTATACACCACTTTCAGTGCTTCCAGCGTTTATTCGTTAGCCAACTTCTATTCTGAATTGATGAAAGGTGTTGGAGCTTCGGAACGAGTTTTCGATCTGATCAAGTTGAAACCAGCCATTGTTCCTAGTGAAGGAAAGAAAATCAATGTTTCCGGCAACATCGAATTCAAAAACATCAACTTTACTTATCCAACCCGACCAACACATCAGGTGTTCAGTTCTCTCGATTTGAAGATCAACAAGGGAGATCACGTTTGTTTAGTGGGACCAAGTGGATGTGGAAAAAGTACGGTTGCACAATTATTACTTCGTTATTACGAACCAGGTTCAGGTTCGATTTTGATAGACGGTCATCCATTGACAGAACTGAGTTTGGAAAATTTCAGACAACAAGTTGGTATCGTGCAGCAAGAGCCAATGCTTTTTTCAGGAACAATTCGGGAAAATGTCACTTATGGTAAGATGGATGCGACAGACGAAGAACTTGAAAAGGTTTGCGAGTTGGCCAATTGTTCCAAATTTATTAACAACTTTCCGGACAAAATGGATACCATCATAGGATCCAAGGGCGCCCAATTGAGTGGAGGACAAAAACAAAGAATAGCTCTGGCAAGAACTTTGCTATTGGGACATCCTACCAATCCGAATCCTAAGTTTTCTCAGGCTTATAGCTCTCGTGGAGAGTTACTTTTGGGACCCACTATTTTAATTTTGGATGAGGCAACATCTGCCTTAGATGCCAAATCCGAGGAGGCCATCAAGAGAACTTTGAAATTACGCCAACAAGCAGGACTTACCACCATCAGCATTGCTCATAGATTGAGCACCATCAAAACTAGTGATAGTATTGTTGTTTTCAATAATCGGGGCCAGATTGTTGAGTATGACAGTTTCGACAAACTCTATGCTGACCCAACTAGTGAACTGAATAAGCTTCTTTCGAAGAGCGAATCAGAGATGGAGACTGAGGATAAAGATGAATAGACGTGATATTGTACATATGTATAAGATTAGCTCCAGAGCACAAAGGAGTCCGTATTTTTCAGTAGGGTGACTGTTCTAGGACCTCCTAGATGTTCAGTTTTGTTATAACTTAAGTTTGAGTCTTGGACTCCGTGCTGAATTATTGCTATCCAACTGGTGTTGATCTTTTGGAGCAATTGATTTGAAACAGTGGTTGCAACCAATCCGGAGATGGAGATTCTGTAGATTTCCTGTTGAGTCGGAAGATCCGCAGTTTCGGAGTATATTGAGACATTTGGGTTATTTGAATAGAATGGTGAGAGTTGGGGGGCGTTCATTGCTGCATACGCGATCCATTCATGAACATTTAGAAGCCATTCATCGTCTTCCAGCGGAACGAGATTTGGAGTTAAAACGAGTCCAAGTTGATGAACAGACGGTTTGAATATGATAGGTTTGGCATTTTCAAGTTGAAGATCACCCACATAGGCAAACTTGAACTCAGTTTGGTATTTCTCAGCATACCAAAACAATCGCATGCAATTTTTGTCTTCCATTGTCAAATTAGCCAGGTCCAATTGTATCACAAACAACTGTTGATTCACATTCTTATTTCCATTTGAGAGAATCGATCGCCGACCTTTAAAGCCCGACCGAAGATATGATTCTGCAGTTAGTCTCAATGTCAAGGCTCCATGTATAAGAGAAATAGAATCCTGATTTGACGAATCAAAGCCAATAGAAACCATCTGGAGTGACTCAAAATCAACGTTTTGTTGATGATTCACCAACGTGTCCAATAATGTATATAGAGAACACGAAACTATGTGGTAAGTGTATTCAAGCTGGTCCAATAAGGATCCAATGTTTCGATCAACATATTCGGTTTTGGATATTAATATATCGATTTTATTAGGAAAATTATGTTTCTGCAACCGATCCGCAACCAAAGATGCATTTTCGGACCAACGTCCAGTCAAAACTCGGGTCTTGGAGTTCTGGAACATTGGCTGGCTGTGCAATTGAAAAATGCTTTAAAAAAATCTAGAGAGAAAAAAAGAGTCACAAACTACCAATATTATGGGCTATCGAATCATCAAAGAACAGCCCGAAAATCCATTTTCGAAGCTTGTAAATAATCAAACCATTGTGGAGATCCCCGAGTTTGAGTTGGAATCGGGAGACATCTTGTATAAGGTTCCAGTGGCCTACAAGACATGGGGAAAATTGAACGAACAGGGAAACAATTGCATGATTATCACTCATGCTTTGACTGGCAGTGCAGATGTAAAGGATTGGTGGGGACCACTGATTGGACGCGGTCGTGCTTTTGATCCGACGAAGTACTTTATCATTTGTCTCAACTCTCTAGGTTCTCCATATGGATCTGCGTCTCCACTGACCATGGATCATGAATATGATGAGAGATATGGACCTGAATTCCCATTGTGTACAGTTAGAGATGATGTGCGAATTCATAAACTTGTTTTGGACTCTCTTGGAGTCAAGGAAGTGGCCCTTTGCGTTGGTGGATCCATGGGAGGCATGTTGGCTTTGGAATGGTGTTTTGTTGAGAATCGAACTTTTGTCAAGAACTTGGTGGCTCTGGCAACCAGTGCAAGACACTCTGCCTGGTGCATTTCTTGGGGAGAAGCTCAAAGACAATGTATTTACTCAGACCCGAAATATGACGATGGTTATTATGATCTCAACGATCCACCAATCAATGGATTAGGTGCTGCCCGGATGACGGCTCTCTTAACTTATCGGTCCCGAAACTCGTTTGAGAGCAGGTTTGGTCGTGGGGCCCCTACTAACCAACAGAAAAGCAAGAGTTTGTCCGACACTCCTGTTTCAGACGAATCCAGCGCCGTGGACGAGTCCGTCAGTGTGAAGGAAGAACATTGGAACATCCACAATGATGGAGCTACACGCAGTAGACGATCCTTTGAACAAAGACATGTTAGCAGATCCAATTCTATAGAGTCTTCGGCCTCCTCTTTAGATACAGAAAGCGTCGACACAGCTTCTTCCTCGGGCAAGACCCGGACCAGAAGAAGACCACAACATTATTTTTCTGCTCAGAGCTATTTGAGGTACCAAGCGCAAAAGTTCCATCATCGATTTGATGCCAACTGCTATATTTCTATCACCAGAAAACTAGACACTCATGATGTTGGTCGTGACAGACCAGAATTCGACAATGACACTTCAAAGGCGCTTCAAAGTCTACCTCAACCTGCCTTGGTTATTGGAATCGACTCAGATGCCCTTTTTACATTGAGTGAACAAATCTACATCTCGAGGAACATACCAAACTCAACATTGAAGAGAATCCATTCTCCAGAAGGTCATGATGCCTTTCTTCTGGAATTCAAAGAGGTCAACGACTTGATCACGGACTTCGAAAAGAAAAACCTTAAGGACATTATGGAAAATGATGGTAATAACTTGGATTGGCAAGAAGAAAAACTAGATCAAAAAGAAAGTGTTTTTGGAGAAGCAGAAGACGTTGCCAATTGGTGAATATATAATAGATATATTGATAATATTATACCAATAACCAAGATCCTTCCACTTCCTCATCCTCTTCATCACTTTTGAAGAATACAGTCTGTTTGCTTTTACCAACAGAAAGACCGCGTGCATATTCCATTTCCCTGTAGATGGTTTCGATGGCCACCTGAACACCATTTTCCGACCGAATCTTACACCCGACCAACTTGGCCTTTTCAATGATTCGAGTGTTAGTCATCACTTCTTTCAAAGCTTTGGCTAAACTTTTATAGTTGAGGTCTTTTAGAGCAATTCCACAACCAAGATCCTCAATTCTACTAGCGTAGAACTTCTGGTCCCCGAAAAATGGTTTGATAATCGTAGGAAGTCCAAATCTCAACGAAGCACCAGTGGTACCAGAACCTCCATGATGAACAGCGGCATCCAGTTGCGGGAATAACCAATCGTGAGGAACACTTCCAGAATTGTAGATCTCTGGGGGAAGAGCGACTTCGACCTCTGATTTCGAGCCCAATCGATCAGACCAACCTTTATTCAAAATGCATCGAACATCTGCTTCCAAAACAGCATCAACCACTGCTGTAGTGAGTTCAGCAGGATTTGAAACAACTATCGAACCAAATCCAATATAAACCAATTTCTTGCCGTCTTCTCTTGCCGTTTCAATGAATCGCTTCAAGGCAATAGGGGGTTCATAAGATTCGCTTTCATTCAAAAACCAATAACCAGTAACCTTGACCCATTCTGCAAAATCAACAGAAGGAGGGAATACAGCAGGAGACATGTTGTATAGAAATGGAACCCTGTTTTGCTTCATCTCTGCTAAAGTAGTCTTTGGTAACCCCAAAGTTTCTACACGCCATTTGTTGACTTGATGTGCTGTACCTCTCCAGTATCCGTTTTCAAAGGCCACATGTGTCATATAATTATAAGCACCACCCAACTTCTGCTCTGGAACCATGAAGGCATGCGGATATGCTCTGGTTCTAGTCCATGGCATGGTAAACGCACGGAAGTACGGAATTTGAAGCTTCTCAGCAATATGGATTCCACAGATTGAAGATGGAGACTCTATCAAAATGTCTGTATTCTGGCATGCATTCCATGAAGTCACCAGAAGATCGTCAATCCAGCTTCGGAATTTCGATTTGGCCTCCTTGATGAAGTTGTAATTGATACTTGGATGTGTAACCATCAAAGACATCAGTTCAGATGGATCACCAGCAATGGAGGCAAACTTAATTCCATGTTGTCTAATCCAATCCTCGAATTCGGCATGGGTCACAATCCGAACCTGATGGCCTTCCTTCAACAATGCCTTTCCAAGAGCAATATATGGTTGCACATCTCCTCTGGATCCAATAGTCAACAAGGTAAATCTGTAAGATCTCAAGGGTCTCACGTTGGTTTTGGTTAGTGGATGCTCTTCAATAATGATTGGAACATCCAACCCAATTTCATCATGTATTCTGTTTTCAAACATCCGTAGCCGTGCAGAAGCAAGACTGGTATTAGATTCAGCCAATTTGCAACTCTCATCACTTGAAATCTCACCTGCATGAGTGGCAGCACTATCTGTGCTACATTTCTTAAACATGTCAATTTGCTTCAAAAGTAAGAACTCACAATCATCTCTACCTCGATCACTTGCAAATTCAAAGAACAACTCCTCATGACCATGAATTACCACCACCAAACCTGAATAGCCAAATCTGAATCCCTTTTCTTTGTTGATATTCTCAATATCTACAAAGGGAAGAATCATTATCGTTCCAGATCCAGGCAAAGTGGATCTGAAGCACATCTCGTTGGAACCTAAATAAATCTTTCCATAAGTTGGTATACCTTTCACCAAATATGCATGATAGGTAGAGATGAGTTTCACCGACTCACTTAGGGAAAAATGTTTTCTGAACCGTTCGGTAGCAGCAGCACGCTGTTTAAGATTGTCAACAAAATAGGGATCTTCCTCACCTTGCAAGATAGCACATTTTTCGTCATAATGTGCCATTGGTGAAGACGATATCAAACTGTGCGTGAGGGCAGTCAAACCCTGAACTAGGGATCTGGTAGACCATGTACGCCGACTGTTTGTTCTTGATATTTTCTCAGTATTGTCCTTCTCCTCAAGAGCCTGTTCAAGATGTACTTCTTCTTCGTCTGTCATCGGCGCATCATCATCAGAAACAATCTTGGTTGATGTATGAACTGATGCTTGTTCCGAATCTGCAACGGGTGTAGGATCATCAATTCGAAGAACAGGGATGCTGGCTTTGCTCGAAGTTTGAACCATTGAAGGCGATCTCTTTAAAAGCTCCATTTTCGATTTTAATAGATTGACATCCAAGTTGGAATCATCTTCACTGTCTGTTGCTTCCAGGATCTCGACACCTGCATCATGAATTACCTTCTTGATATCTGCGACCGCATTTTCACCTTTGGAAAAGAACATGAGGAAATAGTCATCAATGGCAAATGTATCAGCACTTTCAATGACTTTGATTCGCAAGTTCTTGGTGACTCCAATGACCGAAGTCAGCTCCAAGTCCACAATGTTTTGCAACGGAATCTTCACTGCCACTTGATCTCCTTTATTCTTAGAGGCAAATATATGCTTCTTCAAACTGGAGACCCAAGATCTAGCGGCAGCTAGATTGTCTACCAAAAACCAATGGGTTCGAGATTCAGTAACAATACGGATCCAAACTCGTCTGCTCGAACCTTGAGAGACTATATTATCTTGCAGGATTTCCGCTCGGAGTGCTGTCCTCAAGTCAATCACTAATAATGGGAAATACAAATCTGTGGAGCTGGAATACAGGCTGAACGTATTATTGCGTAAAATGGCCCATCTGCGGTGTTCTCGAAGCGAGGGATACGACTTTGTAGTAAGAGTCCCGGATTTGGAAATCGAGCCTTGTTTATTTGGAAGGAACGCAAAAAATAATATATGGAAGTTGGTGATATAGAGATGACCTTGAAGTAAGACATCGCCCATTAACCAACAAGGATAATCACTGATGAACTCATCATGATCGGATATATCAAACGTTTTCTTGAGCTTATTGGAGAGTGCTATCGCTCGATTCTGGACTATTTGATCGCTTTCATCTGTGGAGAGTCGTTTGACCACAGATAACTCAAACCTTGATCTCGTTTTTCTCAATTGCGGTTGGGGTTGATCTTCTGATTTGTCGGCAATGTCTTGAAGAGATGTATATTCATTAATAGTGTTATCGAGTGGAGGCGAACTGGATTCATAGAATGTGTGATCATCATCGGGAAAATCATGGATGTCTGACTTGTCTTCGTCTGAATCTGGAAGATCTTCTGGCATAAAGTAGGGTAAAGGTTCCAACTCCTCATCTCCAGAAACGTCATCTGGAGCCACCTGTTGATCTTCTCCTTCCAAATCCTGGAATCCAGCATAGACGCTGGCAGCGGTCAGAAAACTCACAAAGGATTTCGATATACCTTCTATCGATGGCTTATCTCTATCTGGGCTGGCCAAACGATGAGGCGGTAGAGTTTGCGATTTGGGCGTAGGAATTCTTGAATGCAGATTAGGTCCCGGTTTCTGAGGCGAGTTGCGTCTTGAGATGGATGTTATGAGTCGATGAGGCGAAAAGGCAAAATGTCGTTTGGAGGGGCTTTGCGATTGTGAATCCTTGCGCGAAATTCGAGTTTCGGGTTCGATTAAAGACGGCGTCTGAAAGGGCACCTCGCTATTGGCCCCTTCTTCACCTGGTTCTATATCAGACATGATCAGAAAACAAAATTTGTTAGTATATTAATAGATTCTTTGTGTTCACGCGAAAGCAAGATAAAATAAATTATAGACATTCAATCAGCTGTCAAATTGGTGAAGCCAAATTATTTTTCCTATCCTTCCCGATCTTCCATATTTCCGGAACGATGGCCATTTTTTTTGAACCAGGTAGTACGCCATTCACGTCCATAACAAATACAGACAATGATGGAGGCAAGTGCTATAAGGATCAGACCACTGTTGATAACGCTGGACCAGCCAATTCCAATGGCATCGAATAATGGTAATGTGACTCCAGATCCAATTGCCGCTCCAATATTTCTGATGAAATAATTAGATCCCAAGGCCACTGGAGATCCAAGTTCCGGAAGACTTCCTATGCAATAAGAATTGATCGGAGTGTAGACAAAAGTCTGCGAGACTCCGTTAAAAAACATGGTGATGATTGGTAATGCCATTCCTCCCTTTTTCTTCTCAATAGACCAACCATAAATTAAGGTGGTTATGAACATGAGAAATATCCCTGGGATGGAAGCTTTGAGTCTATCTTCACTGACCAGACGACCATTTCGTTTCCGAATATATCTTTTCAAGACCCAATCTGAATACCTACCGGAAAAACGAGTGGATATAACCATTCCACAACCGGGAGCCAGATAGAACAACGAGCCTTGAATTGGACTAGTGAATCCAAATCTCGGATCAACGACATATCGAATTGGAGTGAGCAATGCAAAGTAATTGAATGACAATGTCATGGTGGCTATTCCTGGTAGAAGTAAAGTTGGGATCCTCAAGGCCCAGATCACTCTGAATGGATTGATAATGATAATCTTGAACTTCTTGCCAGTCTCACGTCTCCAAACGTCAAATTTGACCTCTGGAGTGGTTTCTTTGAGAAAGAATATGGCCAATAGTAATGCGAGAGCGGTGATACCAGTTTGAACCCAGAAAATGATTCTCCAGGAAGCATAAGTGACAATCGCTCCAGAAAGCACGGGAGCAAAAGCGCTGGCAGCAAGGGTACCTGCTAAACAGATACTTAGTGCCTGGGATCTCTCTGTGGGCTGGTAAACGTGCGAAGCGATGGCTGCGGCGATATTAATATAGGTGTAGCTGAAAAAACCCGTGAGACTGCGAAACACGAAAAACATTGGCAAATTCGCTGAAAACGCAGTCAGAATCGTACTCACAAGTAAAAGAACACTCATGAACATGAAGATCGGGCGACATCCATAAAAGTCAAACAATTGATTAAAAATGCACGGAGCAATAGCAGTCATAACATTGAACACAGTACCAGACAAATTCACAATAGAACCAGTGGTATTGAAGTCCTGTGCAATAATTGAAACAGCAGGCATATAGGCTGAAGAGGAATATGGTCCCAATGACGAGGAAAGGGCCATAATGATCATAAACAGTCGTTTTTGTCCGCTGGAAAACCTCCCATAACGTGCCTCCTCCTCTGGGGTCAACACAAAGTTGCCCGATTCTGATATCCTGGTGGTTTCGGTCGTAGTTTCCTTTTTATTCTCCATCTTCACAAGGCGACTCCTATCATTCTGCTAAGAATTTGGGAAGAGTAAATTTCTCAACTTCCGACAATCAATTTCCTAAATTGTAAAACGGTTCTATTGTTTGATTGAGTAAAAAAATCAGGAGTTTTTAAAAAAAGCCTCAAGTTTCAGCTCCCGATTAGAACTTGTGAAGCGTCTTTAACTTGTAGAATGACTTCCGTCATAGCTCTGCGTTCTCCACGTCCAAAAAGAAACCCGATCTGACCATCAATTAGACCTGCTGCAAGCGATAATCCGCCAAACAGAAGGAACAGAATAGAAGACCATGGAGCAAAAATAGATGCTACCACTATTACTGCAAGACAGGCGATGTAGAACAATATGCTCATCCAAAAATGGGCAATGCGGAGTCTGCTCTGCCAACAATTGGACGAGCTCAAATAATCTGCTACCAAGACGGTTAATTCTTGGTACAGGTCAAGTCTTTCAGCTGTAGCAGTTTTCAAAAGACGTTGATTGGTTCTGGGCAAAACTTTGAGGGTAGCACTGTATGCAAAATGATCGGAAAAGGAGCCAATGCCCGGGATTTTGTCTGTAAACTGAACTGAGGCTTCTATTGCCTCGAGTCTAGTGGTGTCTATTAAGGCGTAATCCAATCGGCATGCCTCATCTAATCGTCTGTCTGCTCTCCAGGTGTTCAAAGTCGAATCGCATGTGACTCCACCAATCTTGATCTGATCTTCAGGGGTCATTGATTGAATCTTGACCATGTCTAGAGGATCATGGACTTGTTCCCAACTATCTTCCAATCCAGCCTCTGATTGCAATATTCTGTAAGGCAACGATCCCGGCCGCGAATTCAGATCCCCCACCAAAATTACAGCGTATCCCGCCTCCGTATATGTCTGGGCCAACGTGGCAATGTCCCATGCTTGACAAGCACGAACACAAGCATACGCAGAACTTCCGGTCAAGGCATATGGAGCATGCATATGAGAGTTGAACAAAGCAATTGGCGATGCATTTTCATACAAGGGCTCGAGTAATGTGATACTCACGGACTTCCCAACAAACCAATCTCCCCTATAAAATGCTGCTGGAGTCCCGTTGATTGGAAATCGATACAAAAAAGTCCGTTTGATGGGCACTTTGGACAAAATGGCCAATCCTGGCCCACTCAGAATCCCAGAGGAGTATTTTCTAGTATAAGGGTACTCCTTGCCACAGATACTGACTATGGTATTCCAATCTTCGTCAGTCCATATCTCTTGTAATGCCACGACATCATATAGCGGATCTGCCACCAATTTCCGAGCAAAGGCTGTGATTCGTCCATTTCGATATTTAGCAATGTATTTGAGTCCCCAAAGATTAAAAGTGAGAAGCTTGATGGAGCTTTTCGATTCCTCGGTCATCAGTGCTAACAAAAGATTTTATTTACAATTTCGCGGGCCACCAGAATTATATGGTAGCAGATTGATGAGAACTAGGGCAACAGCTCAAGCTCTAAATCAGTTAAGTCGAACGTGATACCTATGTAATTGATTGTATTATACGAACTATAAACTAGAATCCTGTATTTTCAAATCTGAGTGATCTTCCTAACTAGACAGACCCGTTTTCCAAACCTTCGCTTACATCAGCACAACTTGATATAATTTTTCCCCCAATATTTATTTTCGCCACCATGGATATCGTATTGGGCATTAGAGTAAAAGATTCGGTAATCATTGCCACATCAAAGGCATTCACCAGAGGTATTTCCATCCTTAAAGACACAGATGATAAAACAAGAGTTCTAAATCAATATAACGTGCTGGCCTTCACCGGAGAGTCGGGCGACACGACTCAATTCGCAGATTACATCCAGGCAAACATCCAACTGTATAGCATGAGAGAGAACACCGAACTTAATTCCAAAGCAATTGCTTCGTTTGTCAGACAACAATTGGCAACATCTATCAGATCCAGAACCCCATACCAGGTCAATGTGTTGCTAGGTGGACTTCATAAAGGCACTGAACCAGTTTTGTCCATGATCGATTATTTGGGCACCAGAGTGGATCTTCCCTACTGTGCTCATGGGTATGCAGCTTTCTACTCCATGTCGTTGCTCGATCACCACTATAGATCCGAAATGGGCCTAGAAGACGGTCTCAAATTACTCAAATTGTGTAACGAGGAACTCGTCAGAAGAATGCCTATGGATTTTAAGGGATTATATGTTAAGGTGGTCGACAAGGACGGAGTCAGAGATATAGAATTTTCATAACAAAGTTGTCGTTCCATTATACGTCTGTTAGTTTTTTTCTTCATATTATCAATGTCTTGGGTTCCTGAGGCTCCTCAGCATGAATGGTACTGACGGGGTGATCATCCTCGTCCAGAACAACAGTTTCATATAAAATGATAGTGCTGGTAGTTTCTTCTTCCGCTTCTCTTTCTGCCTTCTCGCGCGACTGGAACTCCAAGTTGGCCTTGGCCCGTAAAATTGCAAGATACGACTGTCCGTCGTTGACCAAAATCTCCAGAGTGCTGTTGAGTTCCTTCAACAATTTTAGTACTTGCTTGAGATTAGGCTCTGACTTCAAAATCAGGTCTCGTGTTTGAATCAAATCCCGTTTCAGCTCGTTGTAATTCTTCCATTCCTTCCAATCGTCACCTTTCTGGATTATTTCTGTGGAGTACGCATTGAGAGTGGAATCGCTAAACTCTTCCAAGGTCTCCAAAATTGACGTTCTCACACGCAAAATCTTATCGGAGTAGGTTTGCTCATGATTTTTGAAATCTTGAACTATTTCTTCTGCTTTATTCTTCAAAACATCAGCAGTTTGGGCCAATATATCGCGCATATCTTGTCTGGAGATATATTTCTCGGTATTATGGTTGATATCATGGATCATCACATGAATATCGTCGTAGTTATGATTAACTAGTTGACTTAGTTCTTGAAGCTTTGGTCTGAGTTCCGATTCAATCAGGTTATGGGTTTCAATGTCGACGCTTTCAACTTGGGACTCAAAATCTTGCAGCGCATCTTCAGTAATTCCTTTCAACATCTTGTTGTACTTGGTGAGAGTTGGTTCGACCTCTGAAATAGTTTCCGAAACGTTCTCCGTTCCCTGAGTTTCAGCAGCTTCCTTAGATAACTTCTTGAAGAATTCTAGATCCTCATAATTAGGAATTTTGAACTTAGCATTAAGGATTTTGTTGAACTCATCTTTCAGAAATTGCTTCTTATGCTCGATCTTGAGATATTCCTCCGTGTTTCTCCAGTTCAAAGTGTCTTTTTTCAATGCCACGGCGTAGTCATAAGATCTTGTAAAAAAATACTTGATAGCATCCAAAACAAGAACAACCAACTTGCGTGAATGTTGGTAAACGGATGTCTTTTGGAAGGCTTCGACATGTGGCTCCAGTTTGCTCAAACCTGAAGAATGGTAAACTTGAATCAAGATTGGTCTAACATGCAAGTTATACTTCATATGGCAGAACAGACTGAACTTTGTACCTTGAACAACAGCCTGAGTCTTCAAGTAAAACAAAATTTCTCCCAATTTAGGAAACACTGTATTGATCGCGAATTCCTTAGTCTTTAATGACCATTCGTAAACTTTTACCTTTGTATATCCAGTAAGCTCACGATTTTTCACTTTGACATATTCGGTAGCAACAGTCAAGAATTGCACACCTTTCACGCGTAAATGCTCACAGATCTCAGTTGACTTGGTTTTAACTGAATTACTAACCAGCTCCACATGGCTTTTGGCATACTTCTCATATAGCTTGGATCCTTGATCATATCCTGAATCAACGATTGGCTTGATCGGAGATGTCGAATAATATTCACCCAGAGGTCCAAGGACCTTGGCATCAGCAGTTCCCAACACAGATGAGCAGTATGGCTCAACATATTTGTAATATTTGTGAGTGTAATCACAAATAAGGTCGCCATTCGAACCATCTGGATAATAAGTTTTTGTTAAGGGACACTGACTAAAGACGTGTGTAAACACATATAGAAGCGCCAAGAGCACTGCAACAAGTCTCAACTTGAATGAGAACAGCGCCATGTTGTACGATAAGGCTGTCGATGATTTTTATTAACAAAGTTGCTGATGGCGACTCGTTCCAAATATTTCTATATCAAATATAAACAGAGATTTTGTGCGGTGCACTAAACATCCTTGCACCACTTCTGAAGGGAGACAGGATCAGTATCTGGGAGGTCTAGAATACGGAGTTCTATATTGTCGTTGACCATATGGACGTGGGGCCCGGCCTCCACGTCCACGAAAACTGCCTCGAGAGTAAGATGCTGGTGGCGGATACAGCATTTTAGGACCAGAGACAGATTCCTGATGCTTTTGATTACGAGGCAATTGACGGCCTCCAAGACCACCTCCCAATCTTCTGGGTTTCCAGTTTTTGACTATTCGTCCTCGTTCAATGTCTACCACCACTGCTCGGTCATTGATGATCATTCTATTTCCTTTTTGGAATGCCAATTTTGCGTCTGACTCGCTCTTGTACAGCACAAAAGCATAACCTCGACTTTTGTTACCGTTAGAAGAGTCTCTTACCACTCGGATCTGGTCGATCTCTCCAAATTGGGCGAATTTTTCACGCAATTGGATCTCATTGATGGCGTAATCTAATCTTCCCACAAATACCGTTTTATATGGGTCTCCGACCACATGAGGATCCGATTCCGGGTTCCATAACACCAGTTGCTTTTGTAGATGTTCTTTATTTTTGATTGCTTCCGATTTCAGTTGTGTTTGTTTGCTGATGTACTGGTTCTTGTAATCTGAATGTTGTTCAGCATGGTCTTTCAAAGCCTCCAATAACGATCCCAGTCCATCGATTTTTGCTGTCTTTCGGTTTCTCACTGGAATATCAACCTGCTCAAGATGTTGTATTGGAACCACCGGCTTAAATAAGTTGGCTATGGCCGGAGCATATTTGGTGTCTGCCATTGAGAAAAAAAAAGAGACGATCGACTTAAAAAAATTTATAAAAAATTTTTAATCTCTCTTTATCATGGCAGGAACCCAAAAGAAGAACGCCAAGGGTCGGCTGGACAGATACTATTTCCTTGCAAAGGAGAAGGGATATCGTGCACGGTCATCGTTCAAGATCTTGCAAATCAACCAGAAATATGGGCACTTTTTGGAGAAATCCAAAGTAGTTATTGATCTGTGTGCGGCTCCAGGATCGTGGTGTCAGGTTGCTGCACAACTGTGTCCGGTGAACTCGTTGATTGTTGGAGTTGATATTGTTCCAATCAAATCAATCCCAAACTGTATCACATTTCAAAGTGATATCACCACCGAGGATTGTCGTTCTAGATTGAGAGGTCATTTGAAGACCTGGAAAGCAGACACAGTTCTGCACGATGGAGCACCAAACGTGGGTTTGAATTGGGTTCAAGACGCTTACACACAATCTCATCTGACGTTACAGGCCTTGAAGTTGGCTGTTGAGCATTTAAATCCCGGAGGAATCTTTGTGACCAAAGTTTTCCGGTCTAGAGATTATAACAATTTGATCTGGGTGTTCCGTCAGTTGTTTGATAAAGTTGAAGCTACCAAACCTCCTGCATCACGTAATGTTTCCGCTGAGATCTTTGTGGTTTGTAAGGGATTCAAAGCTCCGAAGAAGTTGGACCCTAGATTGTTGGACGCTAAAGAGGTGTTTGAAGAGCTTCCTGAAGGACCAGTGAATAATGAGGCTAAAGTTTTCAACCCAGAAGTCAAGAAACGTAAGAGAGATGGTTATGACGAGGGAGATTATACTCTGTTCCATCCGATGAACTTATTGGATTGGGTTAAACTTGAAGATGAAGTGATCAACACTTTGGGATCTGTGAATAAGTTTGAAATCAACGAGGACAGCGAGGAATGGACCATTTTGAAAAGAATGAAAGATACCACCAATGAATTTTTGGAATGTTGCAAGGATCTGAAGGTTCTCGGTAAGAAAGATTTCCGTATGCTGATCAAATGGCGGAAACATGCTCGAATAGTTTTAGATCTGGATAAGGAAGAAGAAGAGGCTGCTATTGAAGTTGAAGAGTTGACTGAGGACCAGCAGATCGATCAGGAACTTGATGAGATGAAAGAACGGGTCCGTATGAAGGAGAAACGTGAAAAACGGAAGCGTAATGAGATTCGCCAACAGGAAATTCAAAGAATGCAAATGAATATGCTGACAGATATGCAGATCGGTATTGATGCTGGACAAATTGGGTCAGAAAGTTTGTTCAATTTGAAACTTGCAGAGAAGACCGGACAGTTGAACGATTTGGCCCGTGGTAAAAAGAGTATGGTTTTCACTGGTGAAGATTTGATGAAAGACAACGAAATTGCCTATGAACAAATCGAGAGCGGTGACGAGTTAGACAACTTGGAAAACGAGTTGAATTCGATGTACCAACAGTACAAAGAGAACAAGATGGAGCGGGATGCCAGATTGCGAGCAAAGAATGCTCGTGGAGGAGACGACGAGGAATGGAACGGTATTGAAGAACGTGGTAGCGGCAGTGAAAGTGATCAGAGCGAGGTTGAGGTGGAAGAGGAGGAAAACAGTGATAGCGAAGACGACGAGGCGATTGACAAGTTGATTGCCACGATTGAGCGCAAGAAGGGTGGATTGAGTCGGACTGCTCGTGACTTTTTCGGAGACGGTATTTTTGAGGGTGTTGACTTTGAGGTTTCTAAGGAGGAGACGAAGGTGGACAAGCCGGAACAGGAAGAAGAAGAAGAAGCGGAGGAGGAGGAGAATGAAAAGGAGTTTGAATCTGAGTCTGAATCTGAATCTGAGTCTGAGTCTGAGTCTGAATCCGAATCCGAATCCGACTCCACCTCGTTTGAAATCGTTCCAAGCGCCGATGCCAGTCAGACCAACCATGCCACCGACGTGGACATCGCCACTGCACAGGCCATGACTTTGGCACATCAACTTGCTTTGGGTCAGAAATCTAAACACGACCTGATCGAAGAGGGAATCAACAAGTACTCCTTCCGTGATAAAGAGGGTCTACCAGAATGGTTCATCGAGGATGAAAACAAACATAGCAAAATTAATCGCCCTATCACCAAGGAAGCCGCTATTGCTCTCAAGGAGAAGATGAAGCAATTGAATGCCAGACCAATCAAGAAGGTTATGGAAGCTGTTGGAAGAAAGAAGATGAGGGCCGTCAAACGTTTGGAGAAACTCAAGAAGAAGAGTGATCTAATTGCCGAAGATGATTCGAAGAGCGAACTTGATAAGGCCAAGGAAATTCAAGCCATTGCTTCCAAATTGGGTAAGAAGAAAACCACCAAGCCAAAGGTTACCCTTGTTGTTGCTCGGGGTAAGAACCGTGGAGTGGCTGGACGACCAAAGGGTATCAAGGGTAAATATAAGATGGTTGACGGAGTGATGAAGAACGAGATGCGTGCATTACGGCGGATCGAAAAGAAGAAGAAGGGGAAAAAATAATGTAGTAAATAATTTAATTTTATTATGAACCATCGCACAACATTGTTTGTATATGGGGGAGAAGCAGTGTTTGAGAAGGTGGATGTGGGGGAATTCATTCATATACCTGCTTCTAGAGAGAATCCAATAGCTCGAGAAGATCGATTTGAGTTCAATTTGTCTCAAGTTCGGGAGGAATATCAACAAATTTTCGACACAATCCAATTGCTGGACTTGCAATTGGCTCGCAAACGGGATAAGAAACCGAAAAAGACCATATTTAATGATTTTGAAGCTCAACTACCGGGTCTGAGACTCGATGTCGCACCACAAAAGGCCCGATCAATGGCCCAATATGAGAAGTTGTCTGGATTAGCTGCGGAAATGGTTTTCAAATGGCTCGATATCGAACCTGTGAAACCGTGGTTCTATGAGGAGTGGTTTAGGGCCTATGTTTCTCAAGAACCAGACGTTTCTACAGCTATTGTTGGACTTTGGACTACTCTTTTGGGCACAGATCTGCCTTTGTCTTCATCAGAATTGAGCACTGTTTCTGGATTTGAATTTCTTTTAGACGGTTCCAAAATCACTATGGTGGTCTACTGGTCGTTGGTGGATAGCGATCTAGACTTTGTTCCTTCCAAGTCACGCGAAATCGGCTTGTTTTTTCTCGACATGTTACCTGATGACACAGATTGGAGTGTTTCTGGAGCCCGGATCCGTGATTCGAAATTTGTGCCAACCTCATTATACTTGAACCTATTCCATCAAAATGTGGGAGTTGCCAATCATTCATTAGTCCAACCCGCAGGCCTTCATCCAACATACAAGGTAAGCTTTTCTACACAGCCCAAACCGGAATGTAGGCTGATGTTTGATCTCGATGTGCCTCGTGAATTCATTGTGGATAAGTACCAATTAACCCAGAAGTTTCCAAACGTGACTATCTATGGACAGAGTGATCTGGAATTGCCCGTTTACAAGGTGGATTCCGGCTGTTCTCTGAGACTTGAGATCGATTCAAAATCAGGAGAGTTCGAACTACCCTTGCATTTGCGATACGGAATTCCCAAAGGAGGAGTCCAGAAAATTGACTTGCCTACAGGAGATCTGTATTGGGACTGTCACACCCCCGATCCATTGACACACTCGAGCTTTCTATACTTGAATCGACCAGTGGAGCAAACACATTCGCCTATTGTGCATATTGGAACGCGTGGTGCAAATTATTTGAGTGTGGATATTCCGGTTGGAGACATTCAAACAAGCCTGACAGTAGAGGCTGGGACGTTGGCTTTAGTGGCGTTATGCACTCTGTGGCTTGCCAAGACGCTTTGGCGAGCATGAGTGCGTGGCGGTGCGGCGTCCGCTGCTTCGAAAAATTATTTCTAAAAATGTCAGTTGAGACTAGGTTGTCAGAATGACCAGTTTTGACGGCCAACGTCGATACTCTCACTCTCCTCGTGAGCTGAACACGATGTCCTTCTTGGTGATCGAGGATAAGTTTGTTCGGAGGCGCACCAAGGTGTCTGTGCAGTCTCAGCTTCAGCGGACCTATAGCACGAAGGAGCCAGCTTCAGAGCCCTGCAGGTCGAGGTCCTCTTCGTCCAAACGACTGTCATTACCTCGGGAGCATCAATTTGCAAATGGCGAAGTCTACAGGGCGAGAAACTGGAAGCATCTTTCCACCGGCAGCTCCAGCGACTCCTCATCACCGAGCCGACCTGTATCCCGGCGCACTTCTACAGCTGCCTCAAGCATTGACGAGGAATTTGCTGAATTACGACTAGATAAGGACACTGACGATAATAATCTGGGGAACTATCTAAAATACGAGTGGTATGTGGGTGAGCATCAAGAGAATACTCATTTGAACAGGTTCTGTCCCAAAGAATTTTTGGCAGAATCAGAAGAGCCCAAAGCGTCCCGTGTCAAGTTCACACAGGAACCAGATCTCCATCTCACCCATTCATCCCAAGAATACCCTCGTTCCAACCCTGAGCTTAAATATGCGTGCTCCAAATTGGCACGCAATCCGACACAGGTCAGCAGAATCCGCAGGCAGCTCAATCATTACAAACAGCATGAGATGGTGGTCCACCGTCTTTCTAGAGAGTATACGCATTATTTCCAAACATAATTAGGATCCCCTGTAGGTAGAAAATCCGTAGTTGCTGAGCAAAAGAGGAACATGGTAGTGATTATCTGGAGGATTTGGAACCTCGAAGGTGATATCCACAAAAGGGAAGAAAGTTTTGCCGTCACGGGCTTGGAAGTAATCTTTAGTATGGAATCGGATCTGGTAGATACCTGGAATCACTTTGCTTGAGAGTCCAGATGCCTCGACTAAGTGGGAGTTTAATGGTGTCCATTCGGCAACCCGGCCGTCCGAGTTGGTGAGAGCAGTTGCCAGGGGAACAAATGTGGTCGAATTTGAGTTTGTGGTGGATTCTAACATGCTGATTTCACATTTCACCCCGCTGGCAGGTTTTCCAACTGTGGTATCCAAAATATGGCAGGTGATAGCAGGCATGATAAAAAGATAAAGAAAGATTATTAATTTTTTTTTGATCCATGAAGAAGTTCAAGCTCACGACCAGGCGATTGGAAAACAACTTCAAACGTGACTCAGCTTCTGGCCATAGTCGGATCAAGTTTAAAAAACAAGGTATCAACTATTATATGCCAAATTTGTTTTATCTTGCTGATACAATGGTGAACCAACCAGTTCCTATGATGGTAGCGGATATTCTAAAATTACAGGATTGTCGAGCCGTTTATATGACTGATGGGTATCAGCCCAGTTCAGAACATATCACCATGTATAAGAATCATCCTGTACGGAAGATATTGCTTCAAGGAAAGATTTCAGGCGAGCGATGGTTGGAATTGAATGCAGACAAGTTTTTCATGTTTTTGGAAGTGAATGACGGGTCTTCAGAAAAGTCTGTCTGTGTCAAGGTACGAAAGGAGTTGTATTATGGAGTTCTGGATGGCTATGATAGAAACGGGGATGTTTTGGTACAAATAATCGGGACAGGTGAGTTTTTCTCTGAGACGGTGGAGATTCATGCGGACTGGATTGAGGTGGTAGGGACCAAGGGAGACATGAGAGTTGAGATGGATTGGTGGGATAGAACCCTGACAATGCGCATGAGTCTTCAGGACCCATGGGAGCTAGGAGAAGTGGATATGGAGAAAGTGAAACAGATGGAAGCAGAAAGAGAAGCAAAAAGACAGGAAGACCCGGAGATGGAACGCGATCCAAATCCAGAGACAGAAGAAGAAATAGTATTAATCACCGATTTGGAAGTAGAACCAGCGTCTCCGGAGCAAGTGATCATCAATTCGGATTCCGAACCAGAATCAATTACGTTTTCGGATCCCATCCATGATTCGATATCCGATCCAACTCCCGAGAGCATAAAAGTCTCGAATGCAATTCCATCCCCTGTGCGAGCATCTACCGAGTCTCATTTGACGTCAATTGGCGGCCCCAATCACATCCAACCTGCTCCACGGCCAGTATTTGTTCCTCCACAGGTTTTCTGTGGCTCGAAATTTGCTCTCCAATACGCACCAAACATGATTCCCCAGGAGGATCCTGTTGTTACAGAGATTCTTAAGTTTTGTCTCAATCGGAAGTCCAAATTCCAACTTCAACGTGCTCTTGATTCCCAATCCCTTAATCGTCAGTTAGATCATGCACTTTTGGAGAGGAACATGGGATTGAGTCCTGAAAACCGCAAAATTCTGTTTCATCAGGCACGAAGAATCCTGTGCAAGACAAAACTGATCAGACTTACCAAATCTCTCAATTTAGAGACGGATACATTAAAAAAGGTGCAGACCTATGTCACGAATCTTGTTTCTCGTATTATGGACTCAGAAAAGACCGTTCTACAAGAAATTCTAGATGATTGTGACTCCAAAGTCGAACTATACGAAGGATTATCTCATTTCTACGAAAACCAATTGGCACGATATTGCATAGACCATCATTTGGTTGGTGAAAAGATCAAAGAGACATTAGGTGTCGAGACAGGCCGGCCTGTTATCGACCAAATCATACTGTTTTGCCTCTCTAAAGAGGTCACATCGACAGTACTGGAGTCCAAAACAGACAAAATTCAATTCACTTGGTATTATTGTCCAAATGGTATCTGGATGTATCTGCCAGAAAAAATTTGAGCGGAAATCATTTATTTTTTTTGTACACGTTATGAGAAGACGAACGTCGAGTGTTTCTGACCCGAAGAATCGGCGTTCTCGCGCCGGTTCGGTCGCATCGACAACTTCTATAGTGACAAATACACCGGAACCGAAATCTCGAACTCGGTCAAAATCATTAGATCAATACATTTCCAAACCTATTGAACTACCCACCTTGTATCCGTTCTCCACCAAGGAGCGAAAATTGCTATGGGAAATCCAAACCAAAGATTATACAGATGATACAGTGATTGGATTGGAGGATCAATGGCTGGTGGATGAGGCAGGAAATCAACAAGCATTGGAACTGCAAAGCTATTTACAGCACAACTTGAAGGAAAACCAGTTTTTCTTGAATGAGACCACACAAATCATACAGGATCTCAATAAATTGTTGTTACTCAGCAACCAAGTGACGTTACAAACTGTGGATTTCCAAACCAAATCTACCGAATTGATTGTCCAGATCCAGAAAATGAACCAATTGCATGAAGATATCGCCTCGAATCTGACTCTATTTGAGTCGTTGGATCCAATTGTCCAGACCCTCAACACCAGCAGTAGTGGAGCAATTGTCACCAAGAACAGCTTTCTTGATATTCTAACCAAGCTCGACGAATCTCTGGTATTTGTCCACGACACAAAACATGCCGGATTTAAAGAAATTGAGGTATACAAACATAGATTCAAACAATGCATGATCAGAGCACTGACTCTGGTGAAAAACTACGTCACCACCGGAATTCGAGAATTGGGATTACAATTGTTAGAGAAACGCAAAGACACGGCAGCAAATTCTATGTTGACGGAAGCGTTTGTGTATGCCCAATTCGAAGAGGATGTGGTTCAATATAAACCGTTGATTTTGGAGTTATATACTCGTGCAGTTAGAGTTCAGGATCCTGAATATGCTGGGTTGCTTCATGACTGCTATAATCAATACTTCAGGTCGAGATTCAGCCTCCTTAACTCGATCATTCAACAACATGTTTCCATCCAAGACACCTCCAAAACCTGTGTCCAATTAGCACAGAGCAATATTGCGTATTTCATCAAGTTGATGGAGCGTGAATACGATATGTTCAAAAACGTGTTCTTTCTATCTGTTCAAACCGAAGAGCTTGATAATTCCACAAATTTACTCGCTCTTACTCAATGGTTTGAACAATTGTTGGAGCCATTGTATTATTTGATTCGTCAAAAGATTATTCGGGAAAACAGCATCTCCGAGCTCTGTGAACTCATTTCCATTTTACAAAATTATGCAGATGTCGAGGAGTTCGATAATAATGTCCAATTTGATGACAGTGATATGTATCAACACGAAGCATCGTTACAGGAAAAAATCCAACTGGGAGAGCTTTTGAAGCCAATTTTAGAGGACTCACAAACAAAATTGGTGTTTAGAGTTCAAGCATACGTGGATAAATCTATTGTGAGCTATCGGAAGACAGGAAAAGAACTCACGATTGGCCATCGTAAGAAAAAAGACGAACTGGATGTTCCTCTGTCTAGACCAGATGGGGAACCAGATAACGGGGAGAGCATATTCTCATTAGACGACAATGCATTGAATGAGACTCTTCAACTTGTGTATCCTCCAATTGCTAATGCTGTCAAGTTATTGATGAAAATCTATCAATTATTGAACCAGACCGTGTTTGATGATCTGGCCAATTCGGTGGTGCATTTATCGATTCTGTCGATGCGTTCGAATTTTGGCTCTGTATCTGGAGTTGAGACCAAGCTGTACGAAATCAAGAACCTGATGCTTTTGCGTGATTACATTGCAACTTTTGAGATCGAACATGCACGCCGCGAAACGAACATCGATTTCAGTGGCATTCGTAATTTGTTTGGTCGATTCATGAGTGGAGATAATTCCAAATCAGCCGTCGATTCTGCTTTTCCTGCTGCGGCAACCGAGAACCCTGAACAAAACAGATTTCTCAACATATTACTAGGAACGGTGCCAAAGGTCGTCAACGATTTTGTGGATTGTCGGTATGAATTGCAAATGGCATTGCGTAATGCCGTGCATGAATTCATTGACGAATCTTCTCGGGTCTTCATCAAACCTTTGGAACAATATCCTTCTAAATCGTTGAAAGAAGTGACGGAGAAATTCACCCGCACCTTGAAAAACGAGTTGCCACGACTGAAACCAAGAATCTTACTCTATTTGGACGACGACAAGATCCTCAACTTTCTGCTGGACGGAATTCAAGAGGCTGTTTTAAAAGAGTATGAAATATTCCATTCTCAAACGGAAGCCCAAAGACCTAAGGATATTGAATATTTGGTGGACTTGGACACGGTGATTTCGTTATGGGGGGACAAGATTAGCGAGATGATTGCATTAGAGGATCCAGAGGTCGACCTGGAGGTCTATTCTGACGACGAACACTTGATGAAAAATGAGAATGGCGATGTAAGTAATTTGAACCTCAATTCATTGAGGTAGTAATAGAATCATTGACCATCTTCTTCGAAAGGATTGTATGCATTTTTCGACAAGATCTTGTTGAGTTCTTGTTTTATGTAGACAATTTTAGCTGGATCCACCAGCAAATGGGTGTCATCTAGTTCTTCAATAACAATGTCTCTAGAGTCCGAATCAATCTTGACAATCAACGCCTTAATTGAGGGATCGCTAATGGTTAGAAAATACTGTGTTTTCAGACTTACCATTGGATAAGGGTTCCTCTAATTGCACGGGCCATAACACAACTAAATAAAATAAAATACAAAATATTTTATCCAACTGGGGGTAATTTGTAGAGCAGCACAAATTGTATTACATCCTCATATGGAGGAAACTGTTTACTTGTAGAATTCAATTCGATTGTACTAGGTTGAATTTCTTGTTAAAAATAGGTTCGGATTTATATTTAATTTATCTTTATTAGACATTATGGATTCTTCCTATAATGACGAAATAATAGACAGCACGGCGGAAATAGACAGCATTGAGGTTCAACAACCAGTAAGAGACCATATAAATGGTGACGAATACGTGGATTCAGAGACTTCCGATTCTTCGTCAGTCCAATCTGAAGAACTACCGCGACTCAAGTATTCGAGACTCAACAAACTACCCGCTCGGTTTTTCACCAAAGAGGCTGTGAGTTGTTGCTATTTCCATGAAAAAGTGTTCATTTTCGCTACTCATTCGGGATTCGTTCATATAACAAGACCAGACTTCTCACCTGTTCGAACAATGAAGATACAACGAAGTTCGATTTTGTCTCTTCACAGTGATGGCGAATACTTTGCTGCTGGGTCGATAGATGGAACCGTGGTTATTGGATCCGTTATTGATGATAAAGATATAATGGCATATGACTTCAAAAGACCGATTCATGCTGTGATACTGGGACAGAACTACAAGACAAACAAACTATTTATTTCAGGTGGAATGGCTGGAAACGTGGTATTATCGACGCGAAATTGGCTTGGTCAACGACAAGACACCATTTTGGACTCCGGAAAAGGTCCAATCACATTGTTGCAAAGTATAGATGACCTTGTGATATGGACAAATGATACGGGTATGACGGTCGCTCAAATATCAACAAGATCGGTAATATTTCACGAAACCCTACCTCAAAACTTCCCCAGACCCGAAATGTATTGGCCAAGATACCATCAGACAGACCCCGATCGGTTTATGATTGGGTGGGTCAACCATATTTGGAGTTTTAGAGTTTCCATTACAACTCAGACGCAAAAAACAAACATCCTTTCCTCTGCAGCTTCAAGTTTCCGTGCTCCTGTTGACCGGAAAGTTGAAGTTGAGCGTCATGTGGTGCTAGAAGATACTCTGGTGGCCGGTGTTTGTGAATTTAACGATCAGTTACTTCTTTTGAACTACGTGAAACACAATGAGCCTCCTGAACTGAAAATAATTGATCAATCGTCTTTTGAAGAGATTTCTGTGGATCAGGTTGCACTCAACAGACGATCTAACTTAGGACTCAATGACTATCACCTTTATCAGCATGAGTCACGTTGGTTTATTGTTTCTGCTGATGATTGTGTTCTTGTGCAGAAATACGGATTACATGACCAATTGACTTGGTACACTGCCCGTGGAGAGTATTTAGAGGCCTGGAAAATGAGCAAATACTGGTTGAACAAGCAAGAACGACTTGAAATAGGAGAGCGTCAAATGGAGAAATTTATAAGTGCAGATATGTGGAACGAAGCCGGAAAGTTTCTCAGCGAAATGCTAGAGGTGACTGACGAAGAAGAAGAAACATTCATGGAGCGGATAATTGACAGCTGGGATAAGTGGATACAGGAATTCGTGGAGACCGATAATCGAGCGATAATCGTGGAAGTTGTTCCGAGCGCAGCCTATGGTATCTATCAGGTTGATCCAAAGCACTACAATGACTTTTTCGATTGGATGTTGCAAAACGATTCATTCGATATGATTTCGAAGTTTGCAGAGAAATGGCACCATACACTATTTGATGTGGAAAGTCTACGAAATCATTTGGAAGAGGCCCTTGATCGAACTGGAGAAATGGAAGCAGGAATCCGTCAGCTTATTGTTGATTTCAGTATGGAGCTAGATGAAATGGAACGATGCGTTGATCATCTGATATGGCTCAAAGATCCCGATATAATGTTGTTTTTGGACGAGCATCACCTGCTGCTACCAAATATGAAACGGCTACCGGAAATAATTACTTTAAGTGCTAAGGGTGAGCCATTGACCCCTCAAAACATGCGAGTGGCAATTGAAATTTTGGCCGAGAACAGTCATGAGATTTTACCGCGTCGTATTGTTGATGTTCTCGACAACGCAGGACTTGATTACCTGAGTTTTCTGTATCTTGACAAACTTTTTGCTAACGACAAACTTTTGGTCAAGGATTTCGAGGATGAGATGGTGAAACTATATGCCTCTCATAATCGAGACCATCTCTTACAGTTTCTGAGTCGACACTACAATTATTCCGTGGAAACAGCTATTGAAGTCTGTGAGGATAAAAGATGCATTTCAGAGCTAGTTTATCTTCTTAGTAAAGTTGGAGAGAACAGAAAAGCATTGATGTTAATTGTGGATGAGCTTAAGGACCCCGAAAGGGCTATCACTTTTGTGAGCGAGTGTGACGATCGGGAGCTCTGGGATTTTCTTCTAGATTACTCGATGGACAGACCGGCGTTTATTCAGACCTTGGTTGTGGCAGCAAGCGATCTAATCGACCCATTACCCGTTGTTGCTAGAATTCCGGAGCGTGCACAAATTACCGGATTACGCCAGGCTCTACTACACATTTGTGGAAATGTGGAGATGGACCGCCAGATCCATGAGAGAATTCTCAAAATTATTTCGAGCGAAACCATGGATCTTACAGAAACCTATCTTGGTTTACGAGCCAAGGGAACGGTTTTCGAGCTCGACAAGCTTCCTACAGAAACATTAGTGTGGCACGGAGAAGAGTTGACCACCGAACTCGAGTTCCTTGGCAACACTTGGAAAGGCTCAGCGGCTACAGTCTCAGAAAAGTTGAGTCACCTAGCGTACATCCAAAAACATTTTGGGCGCTTAGACCGGTAGCGAAGCTTATAATAACGTTAGATCCTATATTTTAAACTTCCTTGGCGATGGAGTTCGAGAACATTCACACCGTGAGAATTCCTTGCGACGAGTTCTCCGATCATGGACTCTACAAAATGAGATCGATTAGACGCAAACCAGCAAATCACGATGACGCAAACGAGCTCTCTAGAAATCCGACTTTCAAGTCATTCACAATCAAGGATTCAAGGGAGACATATTTCCCCTCGCCAGACGCTAAAAAGAGCAACTATTTCATGACTACACGAGATGACTCCACGGAGAACATGTTCACGCCTACAAAGCCTGCTTCCACGATGACTCGGGTTCCAACTTTGAAACAAGAATTAGTACCGCCAAGATTTACAGCGCTCTTTGACTGTCCAACCAATAATGGAGGCTTACACTTAAACAGAGAACCGGTTTCATCTGGTTTTCCCCAACAGTTTCCATTTACTGATACTGCAAAACCGTCTCTGAACTTGCTTTCCCCTCTGACTTCAGATGAGGCAGAGCCAGAAGCTGTAACAGAGTTTGAGCCCACTCATGAACCTGTGCTGCAACGCGAACTTGATGTCGGACCTGAGCGAACTCGAAGCTTAGGCCGGCGCAGAAAATACGTTTCCTCCTTTTTAACTAATCTCTTTGACAAGTTCTCGCAAAAGAAGGACTACAGCGAGACACTGAGAAGTTCAAGGTCCATCAAGTCTGTTAAATCTGTGAGGAGCTACCATTTACAAGACCAAAGTGCAGATATCTACAATGATATCATTGACGATTACAACTATCCACTTAGTCAGGAGCGTGGCAGATCTTTGATGCGAAAGTCCGCAGAAGATCGTAGCACCTCTGCACGAGTTAGACGAGACGCGTCATTTGGATCTGAATCGTTTGTTCAGAGCTGTTATCGCCAAGATAAGGATGTTTTTCCTACAGCTACTGTATTTGATGAAGCCACAAGCACACATGTTTTTAAGGATATTAATGCCAATGGAGATACAACTGGTTCTAGAGCCATCAAGACAACAACTCTGCGGCGATTACGCGCAGATTTGGATAAATGGTGGCGCCGTACCACCCAAACTCGTGCTCAAAAGTGCGAGTCCGAAGAGCTTGCTGCCGGAGTTCAACCAGGGACCGCAGAAATCATTTATAACAAACGAGAATTCGAGGCTACAAGCACTCCTTTGAGAGATGGACGTGAGGGACAAGAGATACTTGTTGCTACTGATCGATATGGCAACACTGTCCGTAATATTATTGAGTCCCGGATTCTTATTATTGAAAATGATCCAGATATGGCCGAAGTTTTGAAGCAAGGGAAAGATGCTCCCTTTTGGCTGAAATCTGACTTGGTTCAACTGATTCAGACTGGTAACTTGAAGATTTTCAAAGAAAAGAGTGGTCGAAACTTTATCACGATCGAGATTTCTAGTTTGGAGCTTTAAACAGGCAGCATAGTAATAGAGAGTTAATAGATTATCGACTAAACATGTTACCTAAGAATCCTGTGGCATTGCCTAGGAAACTGCTTGCGACTTTCCCGGCAACTGAACCAGCAATATTATTTGCCTTGCCGAACTTGTCGCATTTTGTGTAGGCGAGCGCGTTAATTGTAGTAAGAACAATAGCCATGGCAACGAGGATGAGCGAGAGAAACTGGAATTTGAGAATCGCAAAAATTCCAAGAACAACCCAGAAAACTGGTAAAATGTAAAGCATTGTCCAGAACACTTTGGAATCGATGGGGTTGATATAGCGATTAGGATCTGCAGTTTCGAAGACCCACACGGATTGGCCCAAATCATTGGTTTCGTTCCACCACCGAAGTCCCACCATTAATCTTCCTGCTATATTCTTGACGTTCCAAAAGTCAGCTGCCAGCAACAACATTATCACAATGAAGTCTAAGATGTAATTGGAGGTGAATAGCAGTCCAAAGAGATATGTGAGCAAAGGAGCAATTCGGAAAAACAAGAAGAACAGTAATGCGACGGGATGCGACGATTCCGAGAGTCTTTGATATAGAGTTCTTTCTTCGGACATTATTATAATATGCAACGTATAAATTTTTAGATAGCGAAAAATAAATATATTCAAGAAGGGTAGCTATTTTTCCTCGGTGATTCCTAATTCAGCAGCTTTTTGTTCAAGGCGACGTCTTTTTTCAGCTTTAACAGCAGCCATACGAGCCAATTCGGCTTGGATTTCGTATGGCTCTTTCGGAATTTTGTTGAGTGTTTCTGGGTCCGGCCAGAACCCAGGAACGTTAAATTTCTTATCTGTGTCGATACCCACATAATACATGATGCTTATTGGGGTGAGCAAGTAGAAAGAGAATTTAGCAAGCTCAAATTGAGACCGTGATAGGTTTAGTTTAAACATGTTGATAGTGTTTTAAAAGAAATTTGGCACGCTATTTTTTCTTAATTTTTTAATCATTTTTTACAAATTTTTATCTTACTATTGGCTCATGTCCAAAAAACAGAAATTAGTTCCAATGAAGATTTGTACACACTCAGGGACTTTCCATGCCGACGAATCGTTGGCTGTTTATATGTTGCGCACTTTGAAGCAATTTAAGGACTCCGAATTGGTGCGATCCCGGAAGGAGGCAGATTGGGATGCCAGTGACATTGTTGTTGATGTGAGTGGAAAATACGATGGGATCAAGTATTTTGACCACCATCAAAGAGAGTTTTCGGATGTCTTCGGTCCTGGATTCAAAACAAAGCTTTCATCTGCCGGTTTGGTTTACAAACATTACGGAAAACAGATCATCAAGGAGAATTTGGAGATCGAATCTGAGAAGGAGATTAACTTTTTGTATGAACGGGTTTACAAGGATTTCATCGAAGCAGTGGATGCAAATGACAACGGAATTAACAAATATGAGAATCAAGACGAATTGAAACCGCAATTTAAAGATAGAAATTTCCAGTTATCATCGTTGGTTGCAAATTTGAATCCATCTTGGATCACTGACCCTGTGGATGCGGATTTTGATAAAGCTTTTGAAAAGGCCACGGAAATTATGGGATTTGCGTTTATGAACTATTTGAACTACATGGGAAAGTCGTTCTTGCCTGCTAAACAGTATGTGGAGAAGGCCATTGAAAGTAGACATGAAATAGATGCCAGTGGAAAGATCATTGTATTGGATCGGTTTGTGCCGTGGAAGGAGCATCTATACAATCTAGAGAAGGAATTGGGTATTGAGGGTGAAATCCTGTATGTGCTATTTACAGATTCGTCTCAAGCCTGGCGTATTGCTTGTGTTCCTGTGAGTGCTTCTTCATTTGATTCGCGGAAAAAACTGCCTGAGCCATGGCGTGGAATTCGTGACGAGGCATTGAGTGAATTGACAGGTGTTCCAGGATGTATTTTTATCCATGCTGCTGGATTTATTGGTGGTGCAAAGACTAAGGATGGTGTTTTGCAGTTGGCCAAAATGGCTATTTAATTTATATAGTCCGAATCTAATTTCAGACTGTTTGCCTTAACGGCACACAGTGTCACCTGTCCTACTGTTTTTAGAGAAAACCAGACGAATCGTGAAACGATGAATTGATACTGGCAATAGATTACGTTATCTCAGTGACGATCTTGCTCCTAGTGTAAATGGAGTCGGGATATTTGCTACCATATTTATATTGACCAACTCTGGGATAAAATGTCATGCTTGTGAAGACCGTGCTACTTATCTAGCTACTATCCGAACCAATAAATCGAAAATAGTCACCTGAACACTACTAACAGGTGTTTGAGACTTAATGTTGCGTAAATTGAGTGGCCCTGGGAACCGTCCAACCTACAATTTTCCGCTTTCTCTTCGCTGTTCACCGTCCGGAATTCATTCGGTACTCGGTAGAATACATTGGACCCACTACAGATTGATCGGATATGTCATAGATGCCATTTCGGAGAAGAACGATATATTGGATGGAACCACGAGATCTCCAGTTTTTGGACAGCCTACACATTTGACGAATTGAACTTCAGCAGTCAAGACGGCGTCGAGGATTACGAAAGAGCAGACAAAACCTTAAGGTTACCGGAGGTGACTTCTATACTCCCGCGCCTGGCCAAACGAGCCATTGTGCATCATGCACGATAACCTGGAAAAGTTGGTAAACACACACCTCTGTATATTGACGTTGATTTATTTTTCAGACTCGATCAGTGGTCCTTATGAAGAAGCTTCTTTCACGCCGAGATAAGAGACGAAGTGTAGTCGAACCGCCGACAATTAACTCGTTTGGGTCGGCTATGTTGGTCGACATCCAAGAGGACAACAAGACGGACGAGAAAATGGAATCCACAGGTGACCTCACCACAAGATCCCAGACGCGAACGGGGTCATTGGAATCAACCAAACGCAGTTTATTGAAAGGTTTGACCACCAAGAAATCAAACATTTCTTTGGCTTCCAAGGGATCACAGACTCTTGTTTATCCCGGATGGGACAATGAAATATTGAAGGTGGGTTGGCTAAATAAGATGTCCCAAAATGACGAGGAGGGAACGCGACTGTGTCGAGCAGAGCTTAAGGGCTCACAATTACTTGTTTATAAGCCTCCGGCGGAATATGTGGACGTGAAATGTTTTGATGCCGACAAGAAACCTGTCAAAACGACGGAGGAAGCTGTCAATGAGATGTGTTTGGATTCGAGTGTAGATGAGGAGAGCACGCTATTTGACGAGCGCAGATCGCGTAAGATAACACCATTATTGAATCTCCCTAACGATTTGACCGGATCACAGCTCAGTATCGCCACAACAACGTCCTCGGTGAATATCAAGTTGAGCCATGCTTCTGTGGAATATCCACATCCAGGGTTAGAATTGGAGGAAGAGACTGGATCTATTTCGGATGGATCTTTGGAAAGTTTGTGCCATGCAGTGATCTTCAATCCTAGCACTGGAGTTAGTAAGGATTTGTTACAATGTCTACCTTTATTGGACAACATGGTCCTTGCATTACACATCTTCCAGAAGTACGGAGAACTGATTGATCAAACAGAGGGTACAAACCATAACAGTTATCTATTGGATTATAATAATCGAATGGTTATCTGGATCGGAAGATTGTATTTGGTGGTGGAGACCATCAAGGACAATTTCCCCGGATTGCTTCTTGAGGAGGAAATTTTGAAGAGCATTTGGAATTTACTGGTGTTGATGGATAAATATAGAGATTGTGACTCTTTGAAGATTTCAGTTCACCAAAAACAACAAAAATTGGCTAAATTGTGCATGAATGAGCTGGAAGTTGGCCAGATGACCGATCTGGGGGCAGATACATTTATGGAGGCCAGATTAGACAGTTTGGCACAAGAGATCAACGCTATCTCACTCAAATATACCAGAGTCTGGGACGCTGAAACTGATCCGTCCTTGCTGTACGAGACAGCAATGCAACAACATTCGCATTGGCGCAGAAACCCGCTCATCTTCAATGTTTCTTCCAATCTGCATTTTCTGGCAAGATTGCTATGCTATCACTTATTTGAAGACCCAGCCACCACTACGGCAGCACGAAGAGCTCAATTATTGGGCAAATGGATTCAATTGGGCTCGATGTTCGACAAAATGGGTGATATGGTCAGTTGGCTTGCTGTGGCTACATTTGTTTGTTCGATGCCAATGTTGAGACTCTCCAAAACTTGGGATCTGGTTGCTCCAGAATATGTTCAGTTGGTTAATTCGAATTGGGCTCCCGTGGTGTTTGAAGTCGATCGCCGATCGATTGTGAGCTCGGCCAGCCATCGTGCTTCATATCATGTGCTTGCTCCGCAAGGAATCGGCCGACATTACGCTAAAGAGAATGTTGTTCCGTATTTCGGAGACTTGTACGTCAAGAATACCTCATGCACTATCCGAGAATGCCTGAGAAATGTGAATCGTGTTCAAGCATCGTTTTCCAAATGGTCAGAGTTCGTCAACAGTGTAGAAAATTCTGAAGGTGTGAAGAAGATTAAGTCAACTATCGGGGGCTATGATGACCAAATCGCAGCAAAACTTAGCAAGGTGTTTAAATTTCATGTTAGAGCATTACCCTTGGAGCTCAAGTCAGTGATGGACCATTCGTTGCAAGTGGAGCCTTCTTATAGTGGCAAGTTTCACAAGCTCCACAACACTTCCAGAAGTCCACTGTTTCTCGGTTCATATGCTGCAATATTGTTTCCAGAAGTGACAGATCGATACAGAATTTTTGACCGCAGTTCACTTTTGGGAGCTGTTGGAGGAGGCTCTGCGTCTCAGCCCCAACAGAGCGCAGATGGTGAGGAGTTGCGCAAGACTTCTAGAAACCAGTTTGTGAAAACAGTGCGGGACATCTTTAATCTGGACTCTCACGAATTTCATGTAGATGAAACCATGGTGTTCAAGACAATTGATGGGGTGACTTCGAAAGGCAGGTCGAGACCTTCTAGTATGCTTTTGGGAGAAAATGCCAGTGTGAAACGGTTCAGTAGTTATTCTTCGAACAGCTTCACCTTAGAGGAATATTTTAACTCCTATCAACCCTATGCCGAAGGACGTGAGGTTGGAAAGGAAAGGATGAGTGTGGAAATTCTCACCAAGGCAGCTACTTTGGACAGATTATTGGATCTGTTGGTGTTGACCTTTTCCACGTTTGGATCACATATTCGGGACCGAGACGTTAAGGAATTCTTTGGAAGTGCTGGAGCCGAGCTAATGGAACTCAAGATGAACAATGGAGTGTTCACAATGATCTTTTTTGCTGTGTATCGTGGATTCTGTTCTACCCAAACTCTTTTGGAGGGCCTGAAAAAACGTTTTCTTGGAGCAAAAGCTGCAGCCCGGTCATTAGCTGAAGGTAATAAACCTGAATGGGAGACATCTTTCTCTGGAAAATATTCTGAAACCAATTGGAAATTCGTTGCACTAGTTCAACTTGGGGTTCTGGAGACTTTATGGCTGATGGTTGATAATTATTATCATCATTTTGTTGACAATCTTCAAACCAAAATTATCTTCGACTCATTTCTTCGTGCAATTGATAATGAAACTATTGTTCAATGGTCTAAGGTACTCTTATGGATGGAAGCTGACGAATTTGCCAACACTGAATACTTGCAGCAGGTGAGGACTCTCTATTCCAATATCACTGAAATTTACAAGAAGATGCGCAAGACGTATGTTCGCAAGTCATATCGACCAAATTTGGGTCGGAGAGTGCCTCAATTTACCTCTGAATTGACCATTGTGCCAGCCGACAAGCTGCTTCCTCGATCTTCAGATATCACTCATATTGAACAGTTTGTGGTGGATTTGGATACCACTTTGTCTGCATTGTATGGCCTGTCTACATTGGACGACTGGTTGGATACCTTTGAGATTCTTGAAACACATGTATGCGAAGGTCCTTTGAGTTTGTCTCATTATGATGGTCAACCAGCAGATATGCCCGAGGATAAACTAACTATTTCGAACGTGTATTGCTGGCTTGCTACGGTGAAGGACAGTTCTGGTTCTTATGTGGTGAACAAATTTCCAGCTGGAGTTCGTTGTCTTTTTGAGTTCTATTTCCGGCTCAAGACATATCTTGCTGCTCAATTATTGGACTCTAATCTTGATGACAAGGAAAGACTGGAAAGAATGACCGCGGCCACCAAATTGTTAGGTGCTTCGAGATCCCGAGATGCCCTGAAAGTTCCTGGAATGTTGGAGAGTTGTCTTACGGAGGTAATTTTGTCACCTGAGTCTCGAAAGTTTTCCAATCTATGGATCCAGCTTTCCGAGGACGAGAATCTGGACTCAATTGATCAACTGGTTCCTGAAACTCCTTCTCTTAGAGTTCTGCCATGTCCTGGATGGTTGGTGGAAAGAATGTTGGAGATTGCCTGCTTTATTCCAAACAATTCAGTGGAAAACACCAATCTTATTAACTTCGATAAACGGCGATTTGCATACAACTGTGTTTCCAATATCTTGGACACCGTTCCGGAGTCGCATATTAGTGCTGAAGACACTCCCTTTGGATTTCTTTTCGCTTGCAACTGTGCCAACCCAGTGCCTCCACCTTCAGACCTGGAAACAGTGACTATTTTTAAACGGCATTTGGAGCAACAGAAACAATTACTTTCAATTGAATCTGCCAGAAGACGATTGTTGATGCGTCAGAGACAACAATGGACGGCTCCTCGTGAACAATTTAGAGATTATCGTCGCGAAAGCGTCAGAGTGTCTAGAAGTGCTCCTGTGAGACCATCAGGTAGCGGCGGAACTACCAAATTCAAACTGGGTGGCTTGCTCAAGGCCAGGCCATTTAGTATCAACATGGGCTATGGAGAACGTGTGGTGAGCGTGGAAGAATTGGGTGTTGCTGAGGCCTTCATGGATCCAAGAACTAGACCTGCCATCACACTGAATTTACGTGATTTCACCATTTTCCCAATTTACCAGCAACCGTTTTCATTCAAGCTCACCAGCACCGGTCAGGAATATTCTTTCCAAAGTGTCAATGATGCAGAGAAAGATGATTGGCTGTATCAGCTGAATTTCTCAAGGAAACATTGGTTCTGGTCGAAAACAATCAACAAGTATACCCATAATAATTTTGTTTTCGGAGTTCCCCTGGACTATGTGTGTTCTAGAGAGAATCGGGTTATTCCAGCAATTATCGAAAAGCTCATGAGTGAGATTGAATATCGTGGATTAGAAGAAACTGGACTTTACCGGAAATCGGCTTCGTTGAGTGTTCTGAACGAAATTAGAGAAGCAATTAATTTGTATGGAGATTTCAACATGGAACACGAAATGATGTTTGATGTTCATAATTTGACCGGAGTGATCAAGCTATTCTTCCGAGAATTGCCCGAGCCTTTGATTGGGGACTCTGTTATTCCCGAACTTGATTCAATTAGACAATTGGCCCAATCTGAAGATAGATTCGAACAGTACAAGTTGATCTTCGGGAAATTACCTGCCTCCAATAGAACTTTGCTTGCCCGATTCGTGAAACATCTCAAATTGGTGGACGAATACAGCCAATACAACCGCATGCCAGCATCGAACTTGGCCAAGGTTATGGGAGGTTTGTTCATCGAGGGATGTCGACCAGAAAATTCGGGTTATTTCGGGCTTATGACGTTTATTTGTGAAGATCTTATTCTTCATTACGATCAGGTCTGGGATACCTAATTTTTATTTATACTTTGCTTATTACTTAGACCTCGTTAATTCATTAAACACCGGAAATCGACACTAACAAACGGATCTGATGAATTGGATTTAACATCAAGCTCCGCACGCCAATGTTGCCTCTCTGCGTACTCTTTCTCTTCAAATCCATGGTTGGACTCATCTTGATAATGCCACTTGTACACAGATGATGTTCCATACTCATTGAACTCCTGGCCTTCCTCGGTCTTCTTGAAATCGTAATCGATTCCGCTCATTTTTTTGATTTCCGGTATCAAATGCTTTTGCAGATGATGTTGCAATTGTCTTCTGAATTTCTTGTTCAATGAATTCATTTGTGGCTTGATGTTCTCTTCGTCCGAATGAATCTCGGATAGAATGAACGGAGGAAGATACTTCAAATGCACATTCAAGTTATCAAATTCGTTATCATAACTCTCATCCTTAATATAGTTCTCGAAATCTTCTAATGAATCAAACGTCATCTCGTGTGACACACGAACCTTAGGGGCAGCTCCTAAATGTTCTAAATGCACAGGTTCTGTATGTTGTACTTGTCTTTGTTTCTTGGCCATCTCAATCGATACTCCAAATCAATTGCAACCACCCCGTCTTATATACTAAATTTGGTCACACCACTGCTTACGTAATGGTCATTCCACCGAATTTCCAGAAAGCAAAGGAATCTGCAGAGATTTTTTACGCAGTCAGAGACCATGACAGTCATTCAAAACATCGATAACCCCGCGGTAACCATAAGAGCACGCCCGGTCAGGCCAGAGACGTTTGCGCCGTACGGTGGGATCCTTGCTTGTGATCTGCAGCTGGCAGGCGCACAGCAATCCTCTGCTAATCAGGGAACTGCAGTGAAGCTGCTCAAAATGGCTCCGATCACAAACAACTACGATGCGGCCCCCAGCAAGAAACTGGCCACTGCCAATTGGAACATCTTTAGATCGTCTCCACCCTCGCATCTCATGAGTACGGAGAACGGAGTACGCACATACACTGCCAAGGTTTTAGAGAGACACCCGTACACCACACAGACTTTTGTGCCTATGGGGTGGTCACGTGAGTCTGAAGCGTATGTGGTGATTGTAGCACCGGACAAGGATGGATTACCAGACTACGAGAAGTTGGAGGCCTTTATATTCAAAGGCGATCAGTCAGTTACGTACGGCGTGGGTACATGGCATGCACCAATGGTTGTTATTGGGGACACCTATTTAGATTTTGCAGTGCTGGTTCACGAAAATGGTGTAGATATTGAGGATTGTGAGGAGGTGGTGTATAGTGGGATGAGTGTGCAATTGAATTAACTTATTCATCAGTATCCATTCTGTCCGATGTTTCTGGAGCCGGATCTTGTTCTGGCTCCTGTTGTTCTTGTTCTTGTTCCGGTTCTTGTTCGGGTTCCTCTGGTTCGTCTCTATTTCTAGCATTAGACAAGGTATCAAGACGATCAAGCCATTGCTGCACGTCTTCATCGTCATAAATAGTAAAGTTCTCATCTTTTCCCACCACTGCAACAGTCGTATTCTGAGCGTTCAGCTCCTTGTCCTGAGACAATGTGTCTCTGAGCGCAGTAAGCGCATAATCTATCAGCTGTTCTTTGGAAGCGTCGGCAAATTCCTTGTATTTTCTCTCCAAAAGCGTTCTGGCGGCTTGCGATCTGGCACCAATGGCTGCTCCAACATATTCCAACACACTTCCTGAAGGTTGGAATTCATACAAATGTGCTCCGTTTTCGTCAACTCCAGCAACTAGGAGTCCCACACCATATGGCCGACCGCCTGCAGATTGCGTGTTGTCTTGAGCTTTATCGGCCATTGCAAAAACCGCCTTGCCCACGTTCAAAGGCCGGTTGAACACCATTCTCGACGACATCGCCTGTTGTCTCAAGAAGTTCGACAAAACTCTAGCATCAGGGGCTAATCCAGCCAATGCTATACCCATGTGACTATCAATCTTGAGGATCTTCTTTTGATACGAGCCCAATTCCTCGGCATTACGCTTCAACGCCACCAAAACCACATGAGTATTGGACGTGATCCCAACTGCAGCAGAGCCCTGTTTGATGGCCTCTAAAGCATATTCTATCTGGAAAATCCGTCCCGTTGGCGAAAACGTGGTTGCATCGTTGTCATAGTTGTTACGGAACTAAATAGGGTTAGTCAATCGAGCTAATTGTAAATACTTACCATTATGCACTTTGGAGCTTTTGTTTTGCCACTTATTTTTTTCCATTCGGATGCCTGGTGTACGGATGTAATTGCCACTCCAAAACTTTTATCTTGTCATGGCATTCACCATAAACCCCCTAACCAAAATCATTGGCCTGTCCTCGGTCTTGGCAGTGGGATTTCTGCTCATTGTTCTTGCTGGGGCATTGTATGGCAATTGGTTCCCATTGGTGGTTGCTTTTGTGTTTTTCATGGCACATATGCCAGTTTTGGTTACCAAACATTATACGTCCGAATTTGACGATTATCTCAATGATTCCGAAGTGTCCTCTACCAGTGATGCAATGGACTTGGGAAGGTTCCTTTCGAGCTTTTTGGTGGTCACCGGGTTTGCTTTCCCATTAATTTTGTACCATTGTCATGTTATGACCTACACTGCTGCAATCCTGAGCATATCAGGTGGACTTATGATTTATTCTACCGTGGTGACTTTCACCAGCTTCTTCGACGGTCTCGAGACCGACTCTTTAGACTTCTGATCGTATATATTGCTCAGAAATCTGGCGCGAGATGTGGCTGTGCAAAAAGATCAATTTCCAAACTTAAAAGATAAGTAGAGATAATTTAACCTTATCATGTTTTGTACCTTCGACAATACTTTTTCTGCCCTTCAGACTAAGCAATCTCGGAGGATTTCATCCAATATCGAACCGAAGACGGTTATAGCTGAATCTAAACCTTCACATGTTCCTCGGCCTTTCATTGATCACAAGTCGTTTGTTGGCATTAGTTCCAGGTCGAAGAATGGGTGTTTAAACTGTCGTCAGAAGAAGAAAAAGTGTGATGAAGTATTTCCTGTCTGTGGACTGTGTTCTAAAAAGAACATTGAATGCATACGAAGAGATCCAAAGGCAAAGCGGGCAAAAGAGATTAAATCTACAGTTCAACAAGAGAAAGTACAAGATCTTATTGAATGGCGGGTTGAAAGTGCTCAACTGTCCCGGAAGCAGGATTTAGATGTTTCCGAAGAAGAACACTTTTATCCGATGGACGAATCTCAGATGGTGGAGAATCAGAACCTTTCAGATCTCGAGTTGGTCAAGATCCTCCAATCAAAGGATTCGTATTATTATTTCAGACCAACAGTGTTTCAGCTCTTCACCGACAACCTTTCTCCCTTAAGAACATCACCCTCATCAAGCTTGGTGCGCACACTTGACCAGACCGGAAGATTATTTCTGGACCATTACATGTCGTACATCACCGAAGTTATTACCGTCTGTCGTAGTAAACGGTCCAATTTCTTCGTCAATTATATCATACAACTGGCCTCTGAGGACGATGCGATTCTGAACGGAATTGTTGCATGGGGTGGAATGTTCTTGCTTGGCTCGCACAACTCTGTGGCTCGGATGTATTTTAATAGGGCTTTGACTATGGTCAAGAAGAAGAAACAGAAAAGTCCCGAGAAACGGAATCTGAAAGATTTCATGATTTTGGTCACCTGTTACATTGTTCTCATGGGTTCAGAAATCTCTACTGGAGATACCAAATTCTGGTACCATTTGTTCCTGCAATTCAAAGACGTTTTGAACGAATATGGTGGTATTTTGAAATTCTTCAACGACAACAAGCATTCAAACGAGGGGAAATGGATTATATCCAACTTCTTTTTCCACGACGTGACTGCAACACCAACTATGTTGTGTGGAACACATGTTGACATTGCTGAATATCGCGAGATTTTTCAACACCAACGACTATTAGAGCTCGACGAGTACGGATTGGATCCATTTCAGGGCTCTGCACACGAAATTTTCTTGATTCTAGGAGAAATTATCAATAAACGTCGTGAGATCAAGGATCTTAAGACCAAGATCTGGTGTCTAGAGTCAGCGGAGGCCGATGTAATCGACTCCGAATTAGAAGAATTACGCTTACAGTTGAGTACAATCTCACATGCTGCTTTTGAAGAGATTGAAGACAAAATCCTCCATTGCAAACCTTCTTTGAAACAACTGCGCGAGATTGAACACGACCGTGACCAACTCACTCTCCATCTAACTCTATTTGAGCTTCTTCAAGTGGTGGGTCAACTGTATTTAAGAATGGCCGTGTATGAGAAAGATTTCCGCGATCACGAAATGCAGTCTCTTCGACAACACGCCGAAAAGCTGTTCGACATTATCATCGGCACAAAACTACAATCATCAGCATGTATCGTGCTCATGATTACCGGGGTCTCCTGTTTCGACCAGAAGTCACGTGACCAGATGTGCGAGAGATACGAGAGATTGATTAATGTTTACGAGGTGAAAAATGTTCCTCGATGCTGGTTGGTGATTCAGAAATGCTGGAAGCTCCTGGACGAGCGGCTAACCCGTGGAGAGTCGTGTTTTGTTGATTGGTGTGATGTTGTTGAAGATTTTGGCTGGGAATTCTGTATGAGTTGACCGTATATATTATTTATTAAATTCTTCCGTCTCTGGTTCTGTTTTGTGCACGCTACGAGCCTCCTGCATGAGCTCATACAACTGAACCACTTGTTCATCACTCATTTTGCTGAGGGCTTGAGAAGTGATTTTATATTTGCGCCAATCTTCCTCGGTACTTTTGGACACCATGCCCAAGTAATCCTGCCATGCTGTTAGAAATCCCACTATTTGAAGCGGGTCTTCGATATTCGCATGCGCACGGAACTCGGCACGCATGTAGTTATCTCCCAAGTGACGGGCATCTTCCGGAAGGTTTCTATGAGCCCTGAGGATGGCACGATAGAGAACTAGCGGTGGCATCAATGGCTGGGTATTTCGCACGGGTCTGCGGGGCCGCACAAGGGCCACAAAAGAAGGTCTCATTTAAAAATATCTTAGTATCTTTTTTTTTTCTTCTTCGTTTAAATGCTGTTATTAGAAAGAACCACCGACCTCGGTGTTTTGCAATACTGTCAGAGTCTCAATCATGCCATCTGGGGTTCAGCCTTTACTATTTCCGAGTACCATGAAAGGGAGTTGCGCAATTATCGACATCGATTGTGTGATCTCTGGAGACCTACTGAGCAGGAAAACGGGACCTACTACTGGATTTTGAAGGACTCCGAATTACCAAGTGACAATTACGAGGATATTCTATGTGCTTGTGAGTTTCTTGTTCGGGATGGATACTATTATGACACTGAATTGCATCCTTGCAAGGGAATTACGGTTGGGTCTGTTTTTACTGTTCCCAAGTATCGTCAAAAAGGATATGCTACCACCATGTTAACCGACGTTAAAGCCAAGATGGGAGAAATCTTCAAAGGCAAATACAACTTTACGTTCTTGTACAGTGAGGTTGGAGAGTATTATTCGAAATTTGGTTACAAAAGTTACCACGTCGCCGTTGCCGAACTGGAAACTGGAAAAAAATCCGCTATCGAGTACGAGCTTGTTACTGATAAGGATTTGGATAGATTGGTTGAAATTTATAACACCAAGATTCAAACCATATTGAAAAGTCAACATGATTCAATCTCATTGGCCTTAAATGTCCCAACTTTGGAATGGTTCCAGAATCGGTCTGCACATCTTGCGGAAATCCAAAACCGACCATACAACAAGGATGTTTTTGGTCTCCAAATAGATGACTCCTTTGTGATCTGGCATTACGACTCCACAGGAAACAGTGTTTCTTTAATTGTATTACATGCGAATACAAAGAAACAAGTGGAGAAATTGTTGGAATGTTGTGCAGGACACTGTTCCGACGTTAAAAAGCTCAAGATTTGGCACGATGAGCTGATATACTACTCCGGTGAACGAGATGAGACAGTTTTGGATACAGTCAAACAAATGGGTGGCAAAATCGGGATTGAAAACCCTTCGTTGTCGGCCCTAAGTATGTTGCACTCATCAATTGCTCCTAGATGGGTGGGTAATGGAAAATGGGCGTGGTACTGAAAAGGATCGTATTAATTTATGCAATATATGTCGGATGCTAGCGAACGTGGGACCAACTAGTGAATCTTCAGATTGGTCATCAAAAGATTTGAGTCGAACTCTGGGCGGTTCTCATACTTGAAAGTGTGGTCGAACTGCATGATGTTTGTGATCGGAGTGTTGTGGACACTATCTGTATCTGATTGTGGTGGTGACGAAGGTGTGTGCACCAATGCTGGCAGATCTGGAGGATAAATTCCCTTCTCCAGGTCTTGTTTGATAGAGAGATCCAAGGGGACAGGTCTCAGCACCCTTTTTGAAGGACTCATCAATTTATAGATCAAATAAATACCGGCAACCACGAATGCCAACAATAAAAGATCGATGATCAATTCTGGGAAGCCATGCGTACTACCTTGGATGCTATGTTGATCAACCAGGTAATAATTGAACAGACCGAGTCCAACCTCATGAACAGGTTTGAAACCCGGATTGTTTGCCTCTGGCGGAATCACCAAGTATTTGTTCTTTAGATCTTGATACAAATGCTCTCGAAGAAGAACAGTATCATAATTTGGTGGTGGGACAGCCATAGGAGGATAAGGATTCGCGAATGGATATATATATATTAAATTTCGAACAAAGAATTTTTCTCTTTTGCCCAATGTGGTTATCTCGCAATGTCATGTACGTAATGTATGCAGAGGACTGAAACGGTAGTAAGGGGGAACTGTTCATTGAAGTTATGGATAGAGACGATCAACTAAGGGCATGTAGAGTCATTGGGGGCAGGTTTGTGGATTGCCCCATTGAAGCAACCAATGCCCCGGAATTGCCGAAAGGTCTTGCGGCCTAAGTTGAACTTCCAAAACTGATCATAATTAAGATCCGCCTCCCAATTTGGAAATAAAAAAATAGCAGGCTATAATTAGGTACCAATCCTGAACAAAAAGATATTACATCATCGACGCGCCGATCGACCAACATAGAAAAACGATAGGTTCTAATATTATTTACTGCTGTGCACATTGGACGCCTGGTTGGCCACCTTCTTCATACTCATCATCATCATCATAGCTCCTATTTGAACGTTGTCCGTGTCTCATAGGATCCACGTCGCTCAAAACACAGGAGTCATCCACACTGGCCGTCTTTGGAATGTCCAAAGCAGGTCTTGGAGGTAATATCTTGGCCAAAGCAGCCAATTGTTCCTCGGTTGCAAATCCTTTTGGCGGGAACACCACCTCGAAATTGACAAACAGGTTTCCGTTTCCGCCGTGTCTTTGAATTGGCATACCCTTGCCTTCAAGAACCTTAACAGTTCCAGGAGCAATCACTTCTCCAGGAATAATATCGATCTTAAGGTATTCACCACTCAAATGTTTGATTGCAAATGATCCGCCCGCAAGAGCAGTAAGCAAGTCAATTTTGGCATCGTAGAACAAATCATTTGCCTGTCTTCTGAACAAGTCATGCTTCTTCTCGTCAATCACGAAAATCACATCTCCAGGAATGATATCCGGCAACTGATCTCCCTCTCCAGCGAAGACAACTCTTTGACCAGCTTGCATACCTGGATCGATGTTAACTTCCAAAATCTTTCTCTCGTTGGCAACCTTTTTACCTTTACAGGTTTGACATCTGTCTTTAGCAGGAATGATGTCACCTTCTCCGTTACAAACCTCACAAGTGGTTTGGAATCTTTGAATCATTGGTCCCATTTGTCTGGTCACAAACTTGACACCATGACCATCACACGAACTACATTTCTTGACGTCCTTTCCACCTTTACCTTTGCATCCAGAACACAAGACCGTTTTGTTCAAAGCCAGCTTTGTAGTTTTACCTTTGTACAACTCTTCCAAAGTACAAGAAATGGTATGTTTGATGTCCTTGCCCTTTTGTGGACCTTGTGGACCACGCTGACCAAATCCTCCAAACCCTCCAAAGAACTGCGAGAAGATATCAGCGCCGTTCATTCCGCCCATTCCTCCTGGGCCTCCTGCGAGTCCTTCTTCACCAAATTGATCGTATGCCTCTCTTTTCTCAGAGTCGCTCAAAATCTCGTACGCAGCAGACATTTCCTTGAACTTCTCTGCCGCTTCTGGAGATGGGTTTTTGTCTGGATGGTATTTCAATGCGCCCAAACGGTACGCTTTCTTCAGTTGTGCCTCGGTGGCGTCAGGGGACACCCCGAGCACGTCGTATAACTTTGTATCTTTGACCATAGTTAGTTTTTCTTGTGATCCGACGGCAGACTCTATTAGATCAGTTATCCAACCAGGCTTTGCAGTTGTATACTGTTAGGAACACAGATGGTATTTGTGAAATAATTAGTTTACAAAGATTGAAATTTTTTAAGTCGTGGAGAGGTAAATAGTTCTGGAAAAATCCAGCTAATATCTGAGACAAGTTAGTTTCGAGCAGGAAGCGGAGGTGGTCGTTGCAACGGTATTTGCTGTCGTTGTGCATTTGCTCTAGCCTGTTCAAATGCTGCTTGCTCCATACACATTTTTTTCGCTCTCGTATGGATCAGAGCAGCATTTCTGGTGGAACATCCATTCATCCAGGCCAAAAAGGAGCCGATCAACGGTGGCAGCGAAATTAGTAAATCAAACAGGATGTTTGCCTGCATCTTGGAATATGTAGCTGTATCGATATCGAATCTTTGACTGGCCATGTGTACCAATCGGGCATGAATGGCATACATTAACAGTGGACCTAGACCAGGAATGGCAACCAACAAAGGTCCCAAACCTATTCCGCAGTCCACAGGATAGCAACCCAGAAAACATTTATCGTCGATCCATGCGCGTCGTTGGATTCGCTTCCAAGCCTTTTTCTGGTCTTTTGATGCATTTTCAGGCAGTTTCAACTTTCTTGTTTGTCCATTTGGTAACGTTTCCACGAATGGGTCTTTGGTCTTGATTGTGTCCCCGGCTAACTCGTTCCATTTATCTACCATGTCGTCATAAAACGGAATTGATTCCAATTGATCCGATACTGTTTGCAGGACATTAGTGATTCCACTCATCTTGTAGACTGTTTCCAATGGTTGTAATCGATATTTTGATTCGTTTAAAACTCAAGTTCCACGAAATTCAAATCAGTTCGCAACTGACCTGTTGGTCTTGCTCTATTACAAAATTCGCACAGCCTGGATTATTTTAAATAAATGTCCAACCAACAACTGCTTTCCACCCGGATCTGGATCGATGGGTGTTTTGATTTCGCACACCATGGTAAGTATGATCTTGGTAGTTCTAACATCAGGTCATGCGGGAGCGATGTTACAGGCTCGTCAACATGGTACAGAGCTATTTGTTGGAGTCCACTCCGACGAGGAAATCTTGGAGAACAAGGGACCCGTGGTGATGACTATGAGAGAAAGATTGGCTGCTGTTGATGGTTGTCGATGGGCTACCCAATCTGTGGCCAATGCGCCCTATGTTACAGACCCAAAGGTTATGGATTCATATGGATGTCAATATGTTGTTCATGGTGACGACATCACAACCGACGCCAATGGCGAGGATTGTTACAAAACTATGAAGGATTTGGGGCGATTCGTTGTGGTGAAGAGAACCCCCAACATTTCCACCACAGATTTGGTGGGGAGAATGTTATTGTTTTCCAAAAATCACCATCTAAGTCCAATTAGTTCTGCAGATTGGGAAGGTTATGTTTCTGGCCGGCCAGGACATCCACTTTTGACTTCCGAATCCGTGGAAAGATACAAGATGTATGCCACATGTGAGGACGGCAAGAATCCTGGAGTTGCAGTTTTCGTTTATTGCAAAGATTCCAATAAAGTCGTGGAGTTTGTTGCTGCTAATAAGGACAGATTTACCAACAAGAAGATTTATTACATTGATGGAGGATTTGATCTGTTCAACCCTGGTCACATTATTGCTCTAAAGAATTTGAAAGAACGTGCAGAGACTGAAAATGCTGTTGTTTTGGTCGGAGTCAATGATGATGAGGATGTTAACCAACATAAAGGTATCAACTATCCGATTATGAATATGTTTGAACGGTCATTATGTGTGTTACAAAGTAGGTACATTGATGGTATTGTTCTTGGAGCCCCATACAAGCCAACCAAGGAGTTTATTACAAGTTTTGATGTGCCTGTTGCCAAAGTCTTCCATGGACCTACTTCTGAGTGCGACGATCCATATATAGAGATGAAACAGCTGGGTCTTTACGAGAATCTGGGACAACACGAATACGATGATATTTCCACCGAGGATATTGCCAATCGAGTGATGAAAAACAGAGAAGCCTATGAGGAAAGACAAAGACGTAAGGGCTGGAAAAGTGAGCACGAACGTCAACTAGAGCAGAAGGAGAAAAAATAAATAGTAAAAAAATATAATCTATGGGGAAGAGAAGTTATAGCGGAGGAGGCAGTAATAAGCGTTTCAAGAACGGTGTTTTGGTCGAACCAGGTCAAATCGGTATTTATGCTTCTTGCAATAGACATAAGGAAGGCTCAGCAGGAAAAGAATTACGTGAATTATTGAATGAACGTTGGGAAAACTATTTTGGACCAGTAGAAACGGCTCCAGATACCGAGGAAAAAGAACTCCTGGTGGAATCTGTGGAAGAATCTATTGAACGCGAGTTAGAAGAACTCAAGAAGGGAAATCAGGACTCAAAAAATAAAGAAATTGTTAAGGAGTTATCTATCAATTGTGATTCGTTGATATTTGTTAAAACTAGACGACCAATAGTGCCATCAGAATTTGTTATTCGATTATGTGAAGAATTGTTTAATTCAAAGTCGAAAAACACAAGATTTCTACAAAAATTGACCCCTGTGGACTTCTCTTGTAATGCTACCGAATCAGAGTTCCGCAAGTTGGCAGAAAAGGCATTTGAGGGACACTTTGAGAAGGAAGAATCGTATTCTTTGAACCTCATTAAACGAAATTTCAGTATCATCGATAGAGATACTTTCACTGCAATAGTTGCGGAGCTGCTACCAGAGCATCGTTTAAATTACCGTTCTCCAGACAAAATGATCAACATATATTGTTTCAAAAACAACATCGGGATCAGCGTGGTGGATTTCGACAAATACAACCAACTTTGCAAGTTTAACTTACAACAAATCTTTGATAGAACCAACAACCTGGAACATTAGCTATTCACACCTTACACCATTAATACATCTATAAAAAAATGTGCACTAAATTTTTGTTTGCCTGAAAATTTTTATGGGTAAATGAAGGGCCATTTGATGGCCATGATTATTTGCATTGACCAATTGTTCCACCTGAAGGCCGAACGCCTATGTTGACAATCGCATATTCGTTAAGTTTCAGCCTTGTATGAGCCGCAACTGACCCATCATTTACCCATAGGCATTTTCGCCGTCTAGTGATGATCATCCGACCGGGCGGACAGACTAGTACTCTAAAGTCACATTTGTAACAGCATTCCAAGTGTACAAAATCGGGATGCCGGCTTTGGAGGAACTGTTGAGAGGTCGCAGATATCTGATGGACAACTATTACTAGACATCCATTTCAATGAATTGTTTGTTTAGTAAATCTCGATTCAATGATGAGGAAGATATTCACACTGTAAGAGGGTTTTCTGGCCCGTTGAATGCAACCAATATACTGATTTAATGACTCTGATGAATTGAGATAAATTAAATACTTATCTATGCTAATTTCCCACAAAAATTTGGTAGTGGTCTGAAATGACTTCTTCACGTAACTCACGAATCTCGTCTTTGTATCTGAAGAGCTCGAAATCGTCTAGGAATGTAGACTTGTTGTTGTTGTTGACAGCGGGTCGTTTTTGACGCTTAATAGTAGCGGAGTTTTCAATGGCTTTTGGTTTGGAATGGATTTTTTCAAACCATCGGCTAAGGTCCGAGTCCAGCTCGTTGCCAATTGGTTTGGGAGATTGGAACAGAGTAATCTTGAAATTGAAGATTCGTTCCAGATCCTTGATGTTGGTGTCAAACACAGCAGTCCTTGCGTTGGACATCACAATGAGTAAAGTGCAAACTTATTTTCCGCTAACTTTTTCCGTAACTTTCTCCATCCGGTCGGTATATATGATCGGCACCCGGTGATAAGATAAGTTAGCGCGCCGTAAGTTTTTTTTAGTGGGTGAAAAATTGCGAGGTTATCATTCCTGTCGGTCGTCTTCGGCAAGACCGGAAAAGGAAATCAATTCGCTATCGGTATCAGAATCCTCCTGTTCGCTTTCCACACGTGGACATTCGAACCTCGGAATTTTGTGAAACTCCACCGTTTCGCGACCCACTATATTCTTCGCTTCTTCCTGATAGTTAAACTTCTCCAGGTTGGTGAGAAATTCAAAGATCAGATGGATCGACACCAGTTCAAAAAATATGTTTAGTGGCTCCACCCACCTGACATTCAAAGTGATAAGAGCGAGGCGTGTGATTTGTAAAGCCGCATTAAACCAATAACAAATGAAGGTGAGTCCGAGAAGCCACAGTGTGTGGAATTTCGAACTGAAATCCATTCTTCGCACGCAAAATAACACCACCAGAATCCAGATGTACAAGTAAACAATGCTTGTCAGTACGATAGTCGTGACATTGATCCAGTTGCTGACGAAATAACCGTCCCACGTTAGCACAAAATAGTGCAAGATAATAAAGATAACAGTGATGATCATAAGTACCGCATTAAGGATATTGGTCCGCACCAATATCTTGTACAGTTTCGGAGATCCCGCACGAGTACTAAACTCCAACACTAGACGTTTGCAGACCCGAAACCAGATACAGTAGATTAACACTTTGAGAATGGCAATTGGAATTTCAAACCAATTTCGGTCGAAAACAATGTCATTCAGCTCGATATAATCCATGTAGCAATTCAAAAACTGTCGTTCCATGATCTTGCTGACTTTTGCAAGAGATACCGTTAACAAGATCGCATGGATAAGCGTTGTGATCTTTAAATAGAGTGGTCGTTTCCTCAGAGAAAGAAGCATCACAATTAACAAACACCATGATCCAACAGTCACCGAAGTAATCACAAATGTTACCATCACAACCGAAGTCATATAATGGTCAACGCTCTTGGATAAAACCGTCTGAATCAATGTTTGCTGATATACTGTCAAATATTGGTCAATTTCGGCTAAACTGGCATTAGTGAAAAATAACGAGGCCTTGGTGGTATTAATAGTTTGTACATTATTGAGAAAGATTTCCGCCGGACCCAATTTGTACACGGAGAAGTTCCCTTCCAATAGCTGTTTCATTGAGGATGAGATATAATTACGGTTAAATATTTCTCTTTCTACACAGCCCAGAAATTATATTGGGTACTCACTTGTCTCGGGAGCGGCTTGGTCTGGAGAATTTGCGTTGCTCTTTAGACATTGGTTTGTTTTCAAGTTCGCGAACGTCGATATTAACCACGTATGATCGTTTTGTACGTTTGTATTCGTCGTCGTAGCGGTCTGTGTCCTGATCTCCTAGACTCAAATTCAGTTCCTCAATCGGTAAGGAGACCCTGAATTCAGCAGTCTCCTGGAAGTTCCCAGGGCCTCTAGATTTTGTAGTGATCATTTTGCTCTGTAGCTCACGAACAAACATGAAATTATTGACTCCACGACGATGGAACGTGGAAGAGAAGCCTTCAGGATAGGTGGTTATCTCCTGTCTTTTAGCGGAACCTGTTGATGTGGTGAGGTCTCCATTTGGCGACGAGCTGGAACAATCGAAAAACAGTAGCATTTTTGAATCTCTTCCCGTTGATTCATTGGAGAATCGATGAGATTTGAAAGGCAGTTTTTGATCGTTGTACAGTTTAACGACAATTTTGAAGCGAATAAATAGATCGTTTTCGGGCTGTACTTTAGAAGATTTGGAACTCGTATCTTTAACAATGTTCGTGATCTCTGCATAATCTCTAAAGGCATTTTGAATTAGAGAATGGCATTGTGAGAGAGGAGTGTCGTATGGAAGTGACGAAACGTAAACCATGTATTGAGTTGGTTGTTTAGTGATGATTGTCTTGATGTATTTGATGATTTTGGAATGTGAGTCTGGTTTGGTAAAAGAGCGAATTTTAAACGATTTCGGTAAGGAAACCTCGTCAGATAAAGAATCGATCCAGGAATCTTCATCCGTTTTGCGAATGACCAGAGTTGTTGGAGTCGGAGATTGATCAGCTTCGGCTGAACGAGCACGTATTTGTCTAGCGTCCGTAGGAGAAACTGGCACAGTTCCTAAGGAAAATCCATCGAATAGAGGGTCTATCGAACTGGAATTCCGTCCGGCTATCATTAGCGGAGTCGTCCCCCCAAGAGGGGTGTTCATGCTCGATATTGGCCCGTATAACGAGCTTGCGGGAGTGTTGGAATCTGTGTCAGGTGCAAAAAGTCCCAATGTTAAAGGCGAGGTGGGAAACCCGGTAGATTGTGCTCGTTGTTCTGTTCCTGAGAAATCTTTGCGTTGATCAGTCATCGGACTTGGGAAGAACCGTGACATCCTATGGCCTCCGGGAGTATCATCTAAAGAGCCTGTCGATGTCCATGTTGCAGGTGAAACCACTGATCCAGACGAGGTGACCGGGTCCCAAGTTCGAGAGCTTAACAGCTCCGGAGAATGCATTGCTGTAGATATTTCGTTGCTGAGGTCATTCCATAAATTATTCGAGCCCTCGTCACGGGACTCATATTCAAACATTCGTGCCCCTTCGGAAAACGCCCTAGTCTCCTGGGGTTTCAGCACGGGTGATTCTCGTTGGGATATAGACTTATTCCAGACATTCGAGCTGGCAGCACTGGTACCTGAAAACCAGATGCTAGAACTCGCAGTAGGCCTTCTAGATATGCCTAGAGTTTTGAATCCCTTTTCCACACTTCCCGACTTGGCATTGGGCACAATTCCCAATGACGAAACACTTGCCGAGGAACTTCCATGAACAGGATGATGATGAGTAGAGGATGCGAAAGATGGAGATGGCGATGCCTTTTTAAATAAATTATTGACTGATTGCGACTTGAACTTGGGTTTGGACACGTTCTCTGAGCCAATGTCCACGTTGGCCATCCTCATCGCCAAATCGTGGTCCATGACAAATTCTGATACTGTTCAATTATTTTCTCCAGAATCCTGTAGGAAGGAGTGTTGCACACCCGTGCACGGAAATTTAGGGGCAGGGGGGAGTCAGAAAAAAAAATGTTACATCAGCAACACCGACCACTTAACGATTTCCTGTGTTTTTTGTTTAGGTAAGACAAGTGAAAGCCAGTAGTGGATTTTAAGAGCATCTTCCTTTTGAAACTAAAGATTATCGAAGAATACTAGTAAGTATGGTGTTAAGTGGGAGTTGGACGATCTTTCTACCTGGAATTGAATTGCCTTGTTGTTTTTAAGGCAAATTCCTATATTATGGAGATTACTCAACGATCACGTAATCTACACGGATCCAACTAACCTCCAGTAATGAGTGACTCTGCCGGCAACTTGGGAAGTATTGACCCTTCGTTTCAAAAAATCATCAAGGAGCCAACTCGGGATGGTTTTGAGGATGAAGTGGCTGCCGCAACTGCCGCAATTGCCGCAACGTCCAACCAGAAAAGCGGTGGTGGAACAACAGCTACAGGTAAAGGCTCGTTTGGTAATGAGTACCAGACCATTAAAAACAAGAACGAGTCCAACAGTGGTCTTCCGCCTCCTCCTGCACACGAGGTCCGAGTCTCTGGCGGGAATACTCCGTTGAGCGGATCGCCGACCTTGGACGACAAAGGAAACATGATGATTCATCATGGACGGCCTTTGAACAGCAGTAAACGTGCTGCTCAGAATAGGGCAGCCCAAAAGGCCTTCAGACAAAGACGCAAGGATCATATTGACGAGCTTGAGAAAAAATTGGCTGCCCACAGAGACTGTGAGCACACTATCGAGACGCTCAGACAGGAGAACATGCAATTAAAGGAATATATCCTTGGGTTGCAAAGTAAACTGATCCCGACCGATGGTTCAGGAAGCCAACCTCCACTTGGACTCTTTGGCAACAGTACGTCGTCAGGATCATAATGTTTTAAATAGTGTAGTATAAGAGTTTTACAATGTTCGAATGACCAGAATGAGAATCATCCTGGAATTTCCCTTCACCGGTGACTGTGCTTGAGCTGCCGTTGTTGAGAAGTTTCATCCATTATTATTCTTTGCACAGAGACACATTCCCAAGACACGTGAATTCCATGGAAACTTAAGTTGTGCGGAACATCACACAAAACAAACGCCTGGTCCTGGGTCGTCCCAGCAACGAAGGGCGTTGGTTATCAACCAGATGTTTGTTTGGAGTGAGAAGAAGGTTAAGGTAAAAAATTCACATGGTCAGAATTTTTTTGTAATAGTTAAAAGGGGATGAGATTACTGATTGGAAGAAAATCTCGTTCCACTAGTTCTCCACCCCAGATGGGGGAGAACCAGAGGTCCGATCCGAACTCTTCCTCCAATCTCCAAACAGAAAGTCGTTCAACGCGCTCAATTGCACGAATTACGCCCACGGGCAAACCCTCCGTATCCCCAATTCACATCTTCCGCAAAACTAGAAATCAAGATGGAACCGAAATCTCTCCATCGTCATCTGATGATATCTCACCGCGCTCAGTGGATACTTTTCCGAGCATGATTTCGGATTGCTTGAGGAAATCTGTGGATGCTATATTTTCACCAACCACATCCGGATTCTCTCACCTAAGACTTGGGGATAACGAAAGTCCAGAAGAGACTGTTGGAGACTACGACGATGATAAATATGATCTAGAAGAAGGCAAGCCGGAAAAGTTTGAGGGACTTGAAGATGATCCGGGCTTAGAATTTTCTCGGCGCAATAGCGAGGTGGAGTCCTCAATTATCGGTGGAGATCCTTCGGTTGTGACCGATGACGATGAGGAGACTTCCACAAGTGTTCATCCGCAATCAGCCAACGCGACAAGAAAGGTGTTTTCGTTCTCACTGCCATTTGGCTCTAATAGACCCCCATCAAGCAACCGGTTTTTGTCTTTACGTTCGGTTTTAACTCCGGGTAGGGGAAAAGTTGAGTCCGACGAAAAGGAATTACAACGACTGGAACTCAGAGAAAAGCTATCGAGACAGGAGTCGATAACCACTATTGAGGAGGAGATTTTGTTTGGAGATGTTACAAAATTACAAGATAATAAAATTGAAGCTTTGATGAAATCATTGAGACCTGCCACCCGGACGGCTGCAACGGCCGAAAGTCCTGATTATCTTCAAATCTATGATGAACTAGAAGGAGATGTTATTATCCTTGGTGGTTACAGAGGAAGCGTTCTCCGAGACTCAATAACCAAACGTCGAGCATGGATCCCGGTGTTAAAAGCAGGGCTCAACATTAAAAAAATAGACTTGTTGCTCGGTCCTAACGACGAGGACGAATTGAACGTTGAAGAAAAGATATATCCTGACGGTATACTATCTCACATTGGGCCTGTGGATATTTGCAGAAAGCTGATGACAACGTTGTCTAGTAACCCAAAAGTCAGGCTCCATAATTTTGGTTACGACTGGCGGCTTTCATTAGATCTTTCTGCGGCCAAACTTTTCAAGCTGTTACAGGAGATCAAGGAAACAAATGATAAAGGAGCCTTAATCATCGCACATTCCATGGGTGGTTTGGTTTCTCATGCCGCCATGCAAATGGATCCTTCATTAGTCCGTGGTATCATTTACGCTGGAACACCTGCTCCATGTGCGAACATTATGGGGCCATTGCGCTTTGCCGATCATATTCTGTTGTGTAAGGATCTTCTGACGTCAGAAGTGAACTTTATGACTAGATCATCGTTTGTGTTCATGCCGCGAAACGGGGAACTCTTTAAGAACAAAAACACCGGGGAGTTGTACAACATTGATTTTTTTAAGCCAAAAAATTGGATTGAATATAACCTCAGTCCTGTTGTGAGCTCAATCAGACTTGCGCAGGAAGCTGGTACAGAGGTTCCCGTCCATATTAAACAACAAAACAAGTTCGCAATTTCGTTTGATGAAGCTTATGAATATCTCTGTCGGAACCTGAAACGTGCTTCCAAATTCCTGGACTCCCTGGAGTATGACGAAACCAGGTCATATCCACCTATGGCAGTGGTTTACGGTAATACTGTGCCGTCTGTCCGTCATTCTCTTGTTGATAGCGTTGACGATATCAAGATGGGAGATTATTACAACTTTTTCTATGGTCCTGGTGATGGAGTTACGAACCAAAAATGGGTCTTTCCGCAAAACAGAGGCTACCCACTGGTAGGTAAATTTAATTCTGACATGGGACATATTGGCCTTCTAACAGATCTTGAAAGTGTTGGTAAGGCCATCTTGGCTATAGAGCGCGCCCTTGTTCAATAGACTCGTATATTGTATATAGTTTTTTTATTCTTCCTCCTCGTACTTTACCACTATCCACAAGCTGCAACTAGAGCATTGGATTATCAATTCGTATTTGCAGTTACCAAGCGCGGTCCCGTTATCCAAATCTGCCTCGGTCAGCTCAAAGCTTCTCAAGGCTGTGCATCGAGGGCAGTTCTTTGACCAAGAGCATTCGAGGTTGTCTGTCAGCTCGAAATCATCTAGCGAGTAGATTTCCAATCCATCGCTCGATGCAATACCCAACTTGGACCTCAGATTAACCTGTTCCTGATCGTATTCTCTACGTTTTGTAGGATCGTTTAATATCCGATATGCCTCAGTAATCTTGCCTATCAAAGCTGCATCAGACTGTTGTTGGGTTTTATCTGGATGTGTGGCCAACAACTTTCGACGGTAAGCCTCTTTTATTTGATCGGAAGTGGCCTGAACCTCAAGTCCCAAGACCGAATAATGGGACTCCATCTGGTTTCTGGCTGTGCCCTTGAAAAATTTATTAATTATTTTTTACAAATTTTTTTTAGCATGGATTCCTTTGTTGAATTGGATGTCAAGACAAATGACGACATGACAGAGTCTGTTGTTGTTAGCTCGTTCTTTAATGGAGTAGAAATTCCATCATCGACCAAGTTTGATCTTTTTAAACACAAAGAGTCGTATCTTTTGCATGGAGAATCCGAATCGCTTCATTATAATGGACAGACCGTGACTAATGACCAAACATACTACGTTGGAGTGTTTGATCCGCTGAAAAAAAGCGTTGAGTTGATAAAGGCACCTTTTGTGTCATCGCGTATCACGTCGAAGAGGAAAATATCGATTCCAAACATCAAACAGTTGGATGTTCAGAGAAACTTACAAAGAAATGCTCTAGGAGAAGCATTTGGTACCAAGAAGGCCAAGAAGGCCATTTTGGACCTGGAGAAAAACAGAATCGATCCTTCAAAACTTGAAACGGAACAAACTGATATCGTGGACTCTATTAAGATCAACACTTCGATGCTTCCTTCTAAGACAGAAATGCTTGACGATTTGAATGAAAACAGAGTCACTCCGCAATTCGATGTGGAGGCCACCTCTGTCGACGACATTTATCCGTTGGAAAACCTCATTTCTGCTAAAGAACTCGCAAGTATTCGTATTGACAGTTTCTTGAACGATCAACTTGAAGCCAGGGAAAAGTTAGAGCTGCTTCCATATTCAAACTCTCGCTATTTGTTAAGAAAATTGGGTTCCGTTTCTAAGGATACGGCAGATCGCAAATTGGTGCTCCAGATGGTCTACTATGTTTCCTTTTTAATGGGTTTGTACGCTAATCGTCGGATCCGGTCGAAAGACCAACTTTTAGAGGCCCTCAACCAACCACCAGTGATTTTGGTGGACTTAGTGTTGAGAAATTTCACTATGATGAAGAAAAATAATAAGAACTACTTGATCGATCCAAGATGTGAAGATAAGATTCTCTGTTATCTTCTAGCTCTTATCTTGAGATTGGACGAATATCAAGTGGAAGTTTCTCCATTGGCACAAGAACTTTCGTTGAAACCGTCTAGATTGACATCGTTGTTCCGCTCGCTAGGTTGCATCATCAAGAACGCTACTGCAGCACAATGCGAGGCGTTTGGAATTCCAAAAGCTGCTGCTGCAAACTATAAGGTGGCCAGCTTGAAGGTGCCGTTCAAAGCTCCAGAATTGGCCAGACGTGGAGGAGGACCGAGAAGATAGAGTGTTTAATCACATTGAATTGGAATACATATATTATCATTATCGTAGCAGAATTAATTATTATTGGTCGCCCTTCTTCAGATGATCCTTGAAAGAAAAGACAACCATTACCCAGGCCATTAACAAAGTGATGACACCAACACTCACGTTTAAAGTGAACATTGGAGTTAAGCCTCGGAATTCTAGTGCCTGAATCACAGGATCAGTACTTTCCATGAAAACCAAACCACCACATAGAAGACAGAAGGAAGTGATGAGTTCTGTAAACGGCTTGGAAGGCTTGAATGAGCGCATTTTCGGGAAAAAGGTGAGAAGGATAAGAGTCACCAATCTTACAATGGAACCATAAGTCAACAAGGATCCCCACTGGACATGAACAGCTGTAGATAGCTCGGATGATTGCTGGTGCTGGGACATAAGAAGTCCGGTCCAGAAAATGGTGAATGCCGGGAATGGATTAGGACTGAAGCCAGGACTCACGTGACTTGGTTGAGAACCATGGATTTCGAAATCGGGTCCAAATTCGGCGACAAACTTACTGTGTCTCCAAGGTGCAAGTTTGCGTTCGGTAATTACTCCACAAAGTCCGCACCCAATGTACATGAAAGCAATAGAGACGTGCTGAAGGTCCTTCGCAGTCCAGGACCCACCGTGAGCAGCCAGATGCTCCATAAAGATATTGGTGCAACCATAAAACAGAATCAGTGAAGACTCCAGCATTTCCATGCTAATCATTCCAGTTTTAGGTTGTAATTTGTAGAATAGAGAGGTTGGTTTTTCAGCTGGTAAAATATAAGACTTATTCCAAGCCCAGCCCATCTTGGTCCAACCTCCACAATATCTCACGAGAGCAACAAGACCGATGCTAAAGAAAACACCGCCTTTGATGAAATGAGCAAGCACATTGAACACATGTTCTCCCATTCCAATGCATGATAGAACAGCGACACCTGTTGGCGAATAGATCAAAAAATAGCAGAACAACCCATAGTTAAGAATGTTGAAATTGAATTCGGAAACAATGCCAAAGACCTCAACAATCTTGCCCACTACAGGAAGCTCAAAAATCTTGGCCAGAAAGTAAACAGCCTTCTGTGGACTTGCATGTTGGATGCTAATGTTCTCAAGCCCTGACGAGGAGCGATCCTCGAGGTCGAATGAATCAGAGTCAATTTGCCGAGACCTATCATCGAAGTCACACAAAGTGCTAGTAGGCGAAGCATAACCATCCATGTCGCTCATTGGGATGCTTTTGTTCAAGTGCACGTGATAACTTGTCGTGGGACCCTCTAACCATTTCTTGGCTGTGCAAATGAAAGCACTAAACAAATGTATAATGACAAGGAAAAAAAGGCCAGTGCTCATTTTTGAGTAAGCGTTATTAGGATAAAGATCAGGCACATTGCTAATGAAAATTGAGTAGCTGCAAAGAGACACAACTACCATGATTGATTGGATTGTTAGCAGAGGGAAAAACCATTTGGATTCAACGTTCTTCAAAACAAGAATAAGGGGGTACAAGATGACATAAGCAAGGTAGATGAGACCCAAGTGGATATACAATTGGTGTTTGAAAGCACTTTCAATAGTGAAGTAGGAGGTAGTATTGTATGCTTCCCAATACAGTCTCTCGGAAGGTGTGAGATCCATTTCTAGAATAGGCATACCGTGCATCGCGTGAGCTTCGTGTGCCACTGGAACTAAAGTAGAGTTCGCATCTGACTCATCAGAATGCATTTCCATTGCGAGAGCTGAGATCACTGGTAAAGCCAGTGTGAGGGCTAAAAACCAGCGGGCTTTCATGATTGATAAAAAGGAAGAGAAATTAGAGCCTAATAAGTATTTAAAACCCTCACGTAAAATCGGTCCATATATATATTTTTGAAGCCCGAACCCGTTTAAGGGGGCGGTCGGAGTTAGCAAGATAAAAAAAGATACGGAATTTGCTCGGGCTTGGAGCACCTCGGTTATAAAAGACATCCGGACGCATATACATGATCTAGATCCATTCAGGGGTTCTCCTGGGTTATTGCGAGCCTGTCATAGAGCTCCCGAAGCCCTTATATCTGGGTGGATCCGAGAGTCGTGTGTCACTCGGAAGATTATTCATCGGCAAGCTCGGGAAGGTCCAGAATGAGCAAATTTAAGGCCAGAAAATGGGGTGATGCCTCTCCTCAGTTACACCAGCAAGTCGCTGTGGTGATATTCCAAAATGGCGGCAGACAATAAATCTGGAGGCAGCATATTAAGGAGTTTCGGAGGATTTGACAGCGATAGAAAGTTCCCGAATTTTTTTTTGGAGACTCACCTTGCATAAAATCCGAAATACTGCTTACTATGGATGTTGGCGGGAAAGCAAGTCATCACCACGCCTTCATAAAATGGGCGCGACCCAAATTGGGTAAATGATCTAAAAAGCGATTTTCCTTCATTAATAGATTAGGTAATCTTAGTAGTAATTTTTCTGGCTGTGTGACTTGCTCGCAAGACCAATATTGTGGCTGTGCAAAAAAAGTCCTCTCCACTTAAAAGTACTTGTCATGACACCAAGGGGGATTCTTAAAAACGCACCTAGTCCTGCTCCGCAGCAGCAAACTAACGAATCTGGTCTTAATCCAGAAGTGAAGGAGTTTGATAGGAAGAAGGTTATCGAAAACACACGGCTCAATTCCAAATTATTTAGAGACTTTTCCTCCAAGGGCGACATCATCCGGTCCAAGATTGAAGAACAAAAAAAGACACATCCTGATGAGGAGCATCTGACTTGGGATGAAAAGAACATCTTGATTAACGAGCAGGAGAAGTCTGCCACTATGAAGATAGACGAGCCCAAAACTCCATATGAAGGCGGATTTGATCCAAACAATGATTATTATCGCTCTGACAACGAAGAGGATGAGCCTGAAGAATTGGATTTGGGTGATGCCTTAGTGGAGGCAGAACATGTTTACGAAGATGACCGTATTGAAGTGGTAGAACAACCGGAACCTACTGAACCACCTGAAGAGGAAAATGAAGAGCTTCCTGCAGAGGATAAACACAAACTATTTGAAGAAAGACGTAAACAGCATTATCATCAAAAAGCGAATCCATTAAAACAACCTATTCAAATAAGCGATGACGAGGAATGATCATGATCGTTTGACCGTGAGTACTTTGGTGTTGATTTTCGCATCAAAACACAAATTTTCGAGGCGTGCAACCTCCACTTGGACGCTTTCAACGTCACCATCTTCGTATACGCGCTGCTCGAGGGCCTGCAGACGAAGACTGTATTCTTTGCGCCATCTACAGTACTCACCATAGGTGGCAAAGAATTTTTCTCCCAGTTCATCAGTTTCGTGTTGCAACTTTTCCACGCAGAACCATTCTCCAGTGCGTGTCCATACAGATTTTCCCTGGAGACGCTCACATAGACGACATTCTGCCATAGTTGGCATACTTTTGGCGGTTAACTGCCGTTCAACTGGTTCTATGGGGAACAATATTTTGTGAATAGTGTCTGGAAGCCATCGCACCAAATAGAAATGGCTTAGAAAGATGCCACAGCCGGATATATGGTGTTCTGAATCGTGATTAGTGGCAACTTTTGGAAAATGATGGTAGAAGAATCTGTTCCTTTCAGGGGTTTCATCCAACTTCCAGAGGTCTCTGAATGCTTCTGTGTGGCGGTCAAAATACCGATGAAGCGTGAAGGAAGCGAGTTGTGTATAGTGGTCTAGCGGGATCGAAGAAGATGATTCGTTTGCGGGCTCGAAATCATCTCTTTGTAACGATATATCATCAAACATTAATTTAAAATATTCGGATACCGAGGCAATTATTTTCCGACCGAGAACGGCGGAGGGACAGGTTGAGTTTTGGGTCAGGTGACGTTCATCACGTGAATCTTCTCGCACTATCGGGGACTTTTTGCACAAAATCACTATCTCACTCAGATCACATGATCTAGATAAAGGGATGTTGCTGCGATTCCAGCCAATGTGCAGTGCACGAATTATAAACAGTCGAAATGGGATTTGTGCGGAGAAGTTTGGCAAGTTCAGATTTTAGAACAGGGTGTGATTCGAATCTAAGGGTCCATTCGATTACGGAAAAACAGAGGTCAAGCACGTACTATGTTCATAATATCAGTCGCCGTGACCATATTTCCGGCCGCGTATAGCTTACATCTTTTGGTGGTCACGCCAAAATTTTCCGACCAGATCTTGCATTTTTTTGCATCTTCGCGCATCTCCATTGTTACCCCATAATGAACTTTTGGTATTCCTGAGGGGTAGCAGACCAGAATACATCCCTGACTGGCATTATTTAAACTCAACATCTGCCACCTTACATTCATGTCCGAATCCATTCACTCCGACACAAATTCCAAAGTTGAGGCCACCACGGCTCAAAAACAAGGGTGGGCCAAGAAATTTAGCTTCAACCAAGACGACGCTCCACCACAAATTTATAACAAGACACTTTATCTGTCTATCTTTGTTTTCGGTGTTCTTGGCTGCGCCAGAGGATTTGATGAGGGTAATATTTCTGGAACAGTTGTCCAACTCGACTTCATAGAGGAGTTTGGTCTCAAGGACCCAACGAAGTCAGCCACCCAGTTGGCAAATCTCAAGTCCAATATCACCTCCATGGTTCAACTGGGTTCTATTGGAGGATCTTTGATATCTATTTATGCTGCAGAGGCTCTTGGCAGAATCAGAACTCTCCAAGTGGGGTGTCTAGTGTGGGCAGTGGCAGCTGCCATTCAAATTTCAAGTCATAGCGTGGGCCAATTATATGCCGGACGTTTGATCGAAGGATTCTGTATTGGTACCACTGTTGTTTGTGGACCTTGTTACATTTCCGAATGTGCTCCAAAGGCTATTCGTGGTCTCTGCAACAATATCTTCGCCGGTGCTGTCTATTTTGGTATCATGATTGGATATTTCGCTAATTATGGAACGGCTCTTCATCAAACCGGCCGTTCCCAATGGGTTATTCCAACCTCTTTGAAGATCGTTCTCGCTGGCATAATTTTCGTCTTATCTTTCGTCTTCTGTATTGAATCTCCAAGATGGCTCATCAAGAAAGGAAACATCGAGCAAGCACAAATCAATTTCAGCAAGCTCAGAAACCTTGAACCGGACCATCCTTATATATTATCGGAAATTGCTGATATTAACGACCAATTGCAAGTTGAAAGAGATTCCATCAGAGGAACTTCAGTCTGGGCCAACTTGAAATCTTTGTTCACTGTCAGAAGCATCAGAATTAGAATGTTCATTTGTATCATGATTCAAATTTTAGGACAATGGTCTGGAGCAAACGCTATTACTATTTACGCTCCAGAGCTCTTCGCCATGGTTGGAAAGACTGAACAGACCGACAAACTGATGATGACTGCCTGTTTGGGCGTGGTCAAATTCACAAGTGCCTATTTAAGTGCGTTCTTCCTGATTGATTTCATCGGAAGAAGGAAATCTCTTTACAGCGGAATCACCATCCAAATCATCTCATCTCTCTACTTTGCCATTTATTTGACTATTGTGCCACAAGCCGCTGATGATGACGTTGTGCTCACTTCATCCCAATATCATGCTGGTCAAGCTGCCCTTGCTTCAATCTACTTCAATGGAATCGGTTGGACCATGGGTTTCAACTCGATGCAGTACTTGTTCAATTCTGAAGTTCTTCCATTGCGTGTCAGATCTCTTGGAACGGCAATCATCATGGCCTTCCATTTTGCTAACCAATACGGTAATTCCAAAGCTCTACCTTCTATGTTACTTGGATTGACCAATTCTGGTTCTTTCTACTTCTTTGCTGGTATTTGTTCGGTCAGTTTGGCTTTCTTCTGGTTCTTCTTGCCAGAGGTCACTGGAAGATCTCTTGAAAGTATGGAAGAATTGTTCAATTTACCATGGTACATGATTGGAAGACGTGGAGCACAACTTGCTCCAGATCATTCCGAGGTCAACAGAATCCACTACAACAGATCTGGACATGGAAATGCACACGATGGTGATATTGATATTTCGATGAAGGGAGGGACCTACAATGTTGAATATGCCGACGAAAAGGTTGCTGAAGGAGAGCTCCGTGTCTAATTTATTATGTAACCATAGATTCATAAAAAAATTCCTTAATTTGTTTTCATATATGCCTGATAACAACAACGCCTCCGCAGAATTGCTCTCCATAGACTACGACACGTACATGTCGGAGCTTTCACCACTTGAGATAGATACTCTTAAACAATACCAGAATTTAGCTCTGAATCTGATTCAACTCAACCAAGACATCAACACGTTGAACAAGGAGGTGGATTCCAGTTCTCAAGGAGAAACTACCAAAGACAGTCTATTAGCCGAACTTCGCGATCTGGAGACAAAGATATCTGTTATCTCTACGATTTTTCGGTCCAGTGTGTACCAGGTGGTGGTCAATAACGCAAATGAGCTAGAGCCTCATGAGTTGACTACAAGCATTCAGGACGAAACCATATAGTCTATGTATATTACACGTCGAAAATCACAATTTTACCGTCGTTTCCGCAAGAACTAAACCGTAGAAGTCCATTGGAATCGTGTTGGAACGGTCTCAGAACGTTGATGGTGTTTTGATGAACGGTCAAGAGTCCACTTTTGGAGTCGCTCGAGCCTTTGAGGTCCAACTGTCTGAACATGTTGAGGGCAGACTGGTTTTCGGTTGAAGCCGATTTCTTCGTTGCTGGATCGTCAATTGAGGAGGTGTGTTTCCATCCATTAGCATCACCTTCGAAAACAACAGGATGACAGTCATGACCGGCAGCAATCACTTTGGAGGGAGAAGCAAACAAGAGCGATTTAAAGGCCAAATGTGGACTTCTAGCTTTCAAAACTCCAGCAATCTCTTGTTCCCCAGCACCAGGATACACAAAAGTGACTCCACCCTCGTTTCCAACTGCGGCCAAAAACGAGTACGAAGGGTCAAATTTGACATCATGAACCCAGGATCCAAGATTATAATCCAGACAAAGAGTCTGGAATGGAAGCCTTTCTCCCCAGACTGTTGGAGCAGGTTTGTTGTCGATCGACTTGATGAACGACGAAAACACTCTCACGTGTCCATCGGTGGAACCGGATGCCAAGAGAACACCGTTTTCGTGCCAGTCCAACGACAAAATGGTCGACTTCAAAGGTTTCTTAATATGCTTTGAAATCCACCAATCATTCTCAAGTTCAAAGTAACATACAGCAATGACCCGTGCAGAGGATCCCACGGCAAATTTGGTTCCCAACGGATTCCATTTCACACAGGTGGCTGCTCTATTAATACGCAAAAGAACAAGAGTAGGTTTGTATTCTCCGTCCGAAGAAGGTTCCCAAACAAGAGCATTTCTGTCTTGAGAACATGTCACGATCTTTCCATCTTTGCTGATGTCAACTGCAGTCACAGTCTTGTCATGGTGCTTCAAAACAGTCACCAGCTTAGGCTTACCAGCAACCGACAAATCATAAATCTCGACGTTGTTTTGACGTGTAATTGCAACTGTCTGACGGTCCTGAGAAAAACAATGGTCGTAAATCGGGTCTTTAGAGATACTGAATTGGATATATTGACTCATTTCAGGAGGAGCTCTCTACTGAGGTGGCGAAAAAAAATTGTATGGTAACGAGAATTTATTAATAAACATTAGGCGTTAGTAGGAACCTGAGGTTCCTCGATTTTGGTCTCAATGGTCTCTGAAGTTTCTTGAGTCGTCTTCTTTGGTGATGCGGTCTCCGTCTCGGATTTCCATCTCTCCACCATGTCTCTGTAGACTACCGAGCTCAGCTCTGCTTTGGCTATATCTCTTCTAAACTCCGGACTTTTCAACATCGTGAGCACATGTAGACAATTCGGATACACCAGTTGTTTTGCGTATTCAGGCCTTCTCCAATATTCCAGATATTCAAGATAGTTCAGAAACTTGCCGTCTTCTAGGTACCCTGTTTGAGCCAAATAGGTCAGATATTGCATATTGGCTAACGATTGCACAAACTGAATGTTAGTCTGCATTTCCTTGTACTTACCTCCAACTCGATTTCCCATCGCGTGGGCAAATCCTCCGTAGCAACTTCAGCCATGAAATAATTATTTTTACATAATTTCTCTATCCATGTCTACACAAACACATCCAATTGCACGACATTTGCAGGTGCTCGACAAAAACCTCGACTTGCTTGCCAGAAAGACATCGTTGTCGAAATTTCAGACTCTTGTCGCACTGTTGTACCCTCCAATCATTTTGTTGGGCCAATTGGTCTGGCTGGTGTCGCCCTCCGAAACAAGTGCCAATTACTTCACCTCGAAACATAATCTGTTTAACATCGTGTTTGTGAAGAAAGGATGGCTTTGGACATCTATAGTGTACATCATGTTACTTTTCAGAATGCCCAGTACCTCCAGATACTTCAATGCTGATTCGTTATGGGGATCCCTAAAAAGATTTGTGGTGGTCACCTTGTGTTGGTACTTTTATTCACAATGGTTCTTTGGACTTCCGATTATGGACAAGGTGTTTGTGCTCACCGGTGGCGGATGTCAAACGTCCACCGGTTCAATTTCTACTTCGTCTGCCCAATGTCGCGCTGTTAAAGGTAAATGGCGAGGTGGACATGATCCATCAGGTCACATCTTCATTTTATCATTGAGTTCGATGTTTTTGCTCCTGGAAAGTGCAAGATTCTATACTCTGGCCGATTTGAGAACAGAATTTCGAAATTACAACCGGCAACCAAAGACCCTGGCCAATGTCAGACAACTTCTGACCCAATATCCCCTGCTAATCATCACATTGTTGCTCATGCTTTGGTTTTGGATGCTTTTGGTCACCTCGATTCACTTTCATTCGCTCACAGAGAAAATCTCCGGTCTGATGTTCAGTTATCTGACAATCTATCTAACCATCAAACTCAAATAGGCAAGGTAGATTTCCCGACTCTCCAGGCCCCAATTGGAAGATCCTGCAGATGAACAACCGTCTTTCTAATCCATCCATAATATAGTATCAGACCAATGACAATGCAAAGAACATTCGTATTATAATATCCATCAGCAATTGTGGTGCAAACTCCTCCGTGGCCAAGACAATCGGCCTTTAAAGATGCGCTGTAGCAGTTGTAGTATTTCTCTTGTTCAAATGGATTGGAGGCTGTCGGAATAGTAGGCATGCATTTTGCATTGGTCAATTTATCAATAAGACTCAAAACAATGATCTTTGGCCATTGTCCTCCCAAGTTTGATAATGTATTCAACGTGGTCATATAGGTGCCTCCGATCAATGGATCTGCAATTTGTGTATGGAATGCGCAAATGGAAACGAATTGAATAGTGGACATGAAGGAGCCCAAAAGATGTTGAAAGACCACAAACAAAAAGTAAGTCGTTGTGACTGTTCCATCTTTAGGGAAGCACCAAACAAGAATCTGGCCCAATGCTGCTGCTGCCACACGTCCCAAATATGCATACATCCATGGTTTCAACGGCTCGTCTCCTGTAGACCATCTTGCAGAATAGTAACCAAATATGATTTCAAATGGGAAATCAATCAACACAGTAATGGCCAGATCTTCTCTGGAGAAGCCTTTATCTAGAAGTTTTAGATTTGTGGCTCCTTCATTGGCTTGAAATGCAATTTTCGATAATAAATGGACCATGATGAAAAGCTTGACATTTTTCAATTGAACCACGTTCCACATTTTATGGTAGACATTGAGTAATGCAGATTTGGAGGAAGGTTCATTGTACACCGTATGACTGTAACCCATAGTATTTTTTGATTGCTGGTCCCGTTGAATTTCTTCCAACTCAATATCTTTGGAACTAGGCTTATTATTAGACAGGGGGTCTTCTGGAACAAACAGAGCAATCAACACCGTGACAATCAGATAAATCCAACCCCAGAATGACATGTATTGACCCAAACTTAAAACCCCATCTGGACTAGGGGTTTTACGCAAATACGAGTTGGCAAAGTCTGGAGAATTAAAAGCCAGGAACACGGTAAAACTGAGGAAATATCCAGTGTTTAATCCGATGGTTTGTGCCGTGGAAGCATAACTCAGGGCCTCTTTCGACAATATAGTCAATGCCCAGCCATCCACGGCAATATCTTGCGTAGCACACAATAAAATCAGAAAGAAGAACGTGTATGTAAGGGTGTAGAGATTGTCTTGCATTTTGGCCATCACAGAATCAATGGTAGTTCCCAAGATCAGAAGAGTCAGTCCGGAGACTGTCTGAACCGGGATGATCCAAGACCGTCTTCTTCCAATTTTCTTGAAAAAACACGAATCGACAATTGGAGACCATAACAGTTTCAATGAATATGGGTAAGAAGCTAAAGAGAAAACTCCGACTTGAGAATATGACAACTGGCCAGATTTGAGCAAAAATGGAACTGCTCCAAATGCCAATCCGATTGGAACTCCTTGAATTAAATACAATAACACCAACAACAAGAAACGCGGCCTGTCCTGACGAGGAAGGTTGTTATCATCTTTAGGCTGGCTTTTGGTACGTTTATTTTCATAAGGCACCAGTTGATCGTCCAATGAACCAGACAACTCTCCGTGGATTCGCGGCGACGTCGAATTAGAGTCGTCGTGGCGTTTCAAAGAGTTCGAATAGATAGGTAACACCTCGGGCAACTCGCTCATGGCAATAGACAAGGAAATTAGAAAAATAAATAGAATACATTAATTATTATGGCGTGCAATAAACTGCTGCACCTGACTACGTACATGTTCCGATCTCACAACTACCACTACGACTCCATCTGATCCGGCATCGTATTTGATCTGGCCCTCGTTAGGATACGCCACCTGTTCGTCGAACTTATCGAACCATTCGTTGACCTTGTCTATGGAGTCGATTCCTTTCAAATTATATTCTTCCATATCACTTGCGTTGATACTGCCATCCTCGTTGATTTCATGCTCTGTGAGCAATACCACCTTAAAATCAAATCCCAAAGACATGAAAAAAGTTTATCTTTTTTTTGTTCAACGCGTCATGTCTCAACAATTGACTCCTGCTTTAAACAGTTTGGAAGAAGTGATCTCGTCTCCATCACGAGTGTGCGAAAAAGATCGTGAAAGTGCTATTCGTTCAGAACTGGCAAAACTCGAGAAGATTAACCAGGCAATTGAACAAAGTAGTATCTCTATCCGGGAATCCAGTAACTACATCAAGAGAATCAAAGAAAGCACAGTCAAAGCCAATGAATTGATCCAAATCTGGAGTAAAATCCTATCGCAGAATAAACATACGGTCGAGTTGATGGCAGACCCAAATACCAAATGGCAAGGAGCAAGCCACGAAGATGAGAAAGTAGCAGAGAAAATGGCACAATATTCAGAATTGCTAGCCAGATACGAACAATTATCACAACAGAAGAAATTGGAGGAAAAACGAAAACCTAGACGAAAGTAATGCCATTAATCATATCCATATCCTATTTAATAATTTTGCAAATCAAGTCTCCCGCATCAACACTATCGTTCTCGTGAACAATAATCTCGCCAACCTTTCCGGAAACGGGAGAACTGATAACCATCTCCATCTTCATGGCACTCAAAACGCAAATAGGATCACCTTTCTTGACTTCCCCTCCAGAATGGACACGAACTTCAATGACAACTCCAGCCATTGGGGCTCCAACTTCATTTGGATTGTGTGCATCCGCTTTAGGACGGCTCACGGTCTCCACAGCTGCAAGTTTATCCTCGACAGTGACCTTTCTCATCTCACCATTGAACTCAAAATAGACCTCTCTGGTTCCAGTTTGTGGTGACAAACTTCCAATTGCCATCACTTTGACGATTAAAGTCTTACCTTGTTCAATTTCCACACTGATCTCCTCGTTCAATTTAGGAGGAGCAAGGAAAAATCTCGTTGGAAGCACGGACAAATCACCGTATTTCTCTTGATTCTTCTTGAAAGCTTCGAACACTTTAGGGTACATGTTGTACGAGGCAACATCACACTCGGTAATCGAAGGACCGAATCTCGATTGCAAGTCTTCTTTAATTTTCTTCAAATCAAATGGCTCCAGCTCCAAACCAGGTCTCTGTGTCAATTTTCTTCTCTTTCCAGCAAGAATGTTGGTTCTCAAAGGTTCTGGGAATCCTCCGTAAGGAGTACCCATCAATCCTTCAAAGAAGTCAAGCACAGAGTCTGGGAAATCAAGCTCTCCAGCTAGTCTTTCCACATCTTTTGGAGTCAGCTTGTTGGAAACCATAAATTGGGCAAGGTCTCCAACAACCTTCGAGGTAGGAGTCACCTTGACAATGTCACCCAAAAATATGTTGGCAGCTTCGTATGCTCTCTTTGTTTCAAGCCATTGTTCGCCCAATCCGACTTGTTGTGCTTGGAACAACAGATTAGTCAGTTGTCCTCCAGGGATCTCGTGGTTGTAGACTTCTGGATCTGGACCCTTCAAATCGGCTTCGAAACACGAGTACAGCAATCTCATTTCCGACCAGTATGAATCGATTTCTCTCGCACTCTCCTCAGTGATACCACAATTGATTTCACGGTCCAAAGCTGCAATGAATGCACTCATGGATGGTTGCGAGGTCAATCCAGACATAGAGTTGACCGCACAGTCAACCACATCGGCTCCAGCAAGTGCACAAGCAACATAAGTAATAACTCCTGTACCTGCGGAATCGTGAGTGTGGACGTGAATAGGGACGGAAGGGTACTTCTTTCTGATGCTACTGATCAACAATCTGGCAGCCGCAGGTTTCAGAGTACCAGCCATATCTTTAATACCAAGGAAATGGGTACCCATGTTCATGATTTTATCAACAGTCTCCATGTAATAAGCCAGGTTGTACTTCTTTCCTGGCTTCAACATATCTCCTGAATAACAAACAGTAGCTTCCACCACTGCTCCAACTTTCTTGACCGCATCAACACCAACTTTGAGTTGCTCGAGATCATTCAAGGCATCAAACACTCTGAAAATGTCCACACCAGCATCCTTCGCTTGCTGGACAAAATGATCAATCGCATTGTCTGGTAACGAAGAGTAAGCCACTCCGTTAGCTCCTCTAAGGAGCATCTGGAATGGAATGTTTGGAACAGCTTTTCTGAGCTTTCTCAATCTGTCCCATGGGTCTTCATGCAAGAAGCGCATAGCCACGTCAAAGGTGGCACCTCCCCAACATTCCAAAGCAAAAGCGTATCTCATGGCATGAGCAGTGGCCGGGGCAATGTTCAACAAGTCTATAGTTCTGACTCTAGTTGCAAGCAAAGATTGATGCGCGTCTCTCCAAGTAGTGTCCATAATCATGCACCCATCAAAAGCTCTGATTTGGTTGGCAAATTGTTGTGGTCCGTAATCCAAAAGATATTGTCTGAAAGACTCAGGTGGAGTGGTGTTTTTGATATCGATTTCCCAACCGTTAACGTCGTGAATGGCTGGAATATCCGCTTCCCTGTTAAGCTTTGGAAGACCAATTTGACCCTTGATAGCGGATCCATTGACACACAAGTCGGCCAAGTACAACAACAGTTTTTGAGCTCTGTTTTTAGACTGCACCATCTCAAACAGAGACGGAGTGTCGTCAATAAAAGTGGTCCAACAGTCACCTGAAACAAAAGTTGGATGGGTCAACAAAGCAAGCAAAAATGGAATGTTGGTCTTGACACCTCTGATTCTGAATTCCACCAAAGCTCTAATCATCTTCCTTCTAGAAATTTCATAATTGGATCCGGAGGTCGAACATTTGACCAACATGGAATCATAATGAGGAGAGATAATAGCTCCTGCAAATCCATTTCCACCATCTAATCTCACACCGTTACCACCTGAGGATCTGTACACCTCAATTTTACCTGTATCCGGCTGGAAATTTTTGGCTGGGTCCTCGGTAGTGATTCTACACTGAATAGCAAATCCTCTAGTGGTGATTTTGTCCTGTAGCAAACCCAACTGTTGCAGAGAAGCACCTGCAGCAATCTGAATTTGAGCAGCAACAATGTCCACACCGGTAACTTCCTCAGTGATAGTATGTTCAACCTGAATTCTTGGATTAATCTCAATAAAGTAGTGTCTATTCTGAGCATCAACCAAGAATTCGGCAGTACCTGCATTTCTATAATTGGCAGTCTTTGCAAGCTTGACTGCATCAGTTAAAATGGCATCTCTCACCTCAATTGGTAAAGTTTTGGCTGGAGCAATCTCCACCACTTTTTGATGTCTTCTCTGAACCGAGCAGTCTCTCTCAAATAAGTGAATAACATTTCCATAGTTATCGGCAAGCAATTGAACCTCAATGTGCTTAGGTTTGTCCAAAAACCGCTCAATGAAACAAGTTCCGTTACCGAAGGCAGTCTTGGCTTCAGAGGTGGCTCTCTGGAAAGCATCACCAATATCTTCTCCCTCACGAACCACACGCATACCACGACCTCCTCCACCAAATGCAGCTTTGATGATCACAGGATATCCATGTTGAGCCACAAAAGCCTTAGCCTGTTCGACAGAGTCAATTGGGCCATCTGTTCCTGGGACAACGGGGACATTACAAGCAGCAGCGAGGTTTCTGGCACTGACTTTGTCTCCAACAGCATTGATCACATTATGGGGAGGACCAACCCAAATGATTCCGGATTCCTCAACTTTGCGAGCAAATTCCGAATTTTCAGATAGAAATCCATAACCGGGGTGAATCATGGAAACATTATACTCGAGGGCAATGTTAATAATCTCATCAATCTGAAGATATGCCTGAACAGGAGAGTATTGACCTCTTGCTCCAATGACATATGCTTCGTCTGCTTTCAATCTATGCATTGACAATCTATCCTCATGAGAATAGATAGCAACTGTTTGCATTGACAGCTCGTGAGCAGATCTGAAGATTCGTATAGGAATCTCTCCTCTGTTAGCAACCAAGATCTTGTTGGCATTGGAGAGAATCTCTGAGTTCTTCCGCAGCTTGTGCAAAGATGAATGATCTTCGACTTGGGCCATTTAATAGACTGCTAAAGAAAAGATTGAGGAAGACAAGTGATTTTTTAGATTTTATAAAATTGCAGCCGGTAAGCGGGGCAGATGACGTGCCGGCAAAAAAAAAAGTGGTCGCGAAAGTTAGTCATGGCAAAAAAAAAATTTACTGCAAGACTGCACCGGAGAGAAGTCCGTATTGTTTATTTTCAATATAGACAATAAAAGTTATACCAACACGAGGCATGTGCAGCCCCCTGCTGGAGTCACGGAGTCATTCGTGAGTGTTTAGACAGCCAATTGGACTTGTTCTTGGTTGATTAGAGATTCGTAAGGCTGCAGAGCCTTAGCCACAGTGACCTTAACAAATTTTTCAGTTTGTTGTGGAGCACGGCCGACAAATGTAGATGGGTCCAATAATTTGTCCAACTTGGACCAAATTGGCTCGAAATATTTGGTATTCTTGATTCTCTCAATGAGATCGTTATCCCCTCCTTCTTGTTTAACCACTGCAGATGCTTGATGAGACAAGACACGGATCTCCTCGTGACAATCTTGTCTAGATCCACCTTGCTCCACCATGGCCATGATGATATTTTCGGTAGCCATGAATGGCAATTCCGCCATAATACGACGTTCAATCACCTTTGGATACACCACTAAACCAGATGTGATGTTCAACAAGGTCGAAAGCAGGATGTCTGCAGTCAAAAACGCTTCTGGGATAGAAATTCTTCTAATAGCAGAATCGTCCAAAGTTCTCTCGAACCATTGCACGGAGGCAGTTTGGAATGCATCTTGGTATAATGATCCCAAATGACGGGACAATGAACACACTCTCTCACATCTCATTGGGTTACGTTTGTAGGCCATGGCTGATGATCCAATCTGACTCTTTTCAAATGGCTCTTCCATCTCCTTCAAATTGGCAAGTAATCTAATATCGGTAGCCATCTTGTGACAAGAAGCTCCTAATGATGACAATGGATGTAAGGCATCGATATCTATTTTCCGCGAATAAGTTTGTCCGGTACATGGATAAGCATATTCGAATCCAAGCAATTCCACCACTTTCTCATCAAGAGCCTCAACTTTGTCGTGGTCACCATGGAAAAGAGACAAGAAAGAGGCTTGAGTACCGGTTGTTCCCTTGACACCACGCAATCCCAAATCATCTCTGGCACGTTGCATGTTTCTAAGATCCCACAAAAGTTCCTGGATCCACAAGGTTGCACGTTTTCCAACAGTGGTCAATTGAGCAGGTTGGAAGTGGGTCCATCCCAAAACTGGCAAGTCTTTGTATTCCAGGGCAAATTGTGACAATCTGTTAATGACGTTGACAATTTTAGGGATCAACACATCATAAGCGTCTCTAAGGAAAATCAGATCAGCATTGTCGGTAACGAAGCACGAGGTGGCTCCCAAATGGATGATTCCCGAAGCAGCGGGACAGGTGGCTCCAAAAACATGCACATGGGCCATAACATCGTGTCTAACGATGGCCTCCTCTCTTTTGGCAGCCTCAATTTCTTCGTCGGTGATTTGAAGGTGTTTGGACATCTGCTCAATTGCCTCATCGGTCACCACCGAAAGTCCAAGAGATTGCTCTGCAATGGCCAAATTGTACCACAATTTTCTCCAAGTGGAGAACCTGTTACGAAGAGAGAAGATCTGTGACATTTCCTTGGAGGCATACCGCGATGAAAGCGGTGTAGAATAGGAATCGTTCGACATGAGGAAGAAATAAATTAATTAATTATTTTGACTCTTGAGATTATGTAATTTAGGTTAGAGGAGAAGATAGAGAATATATGTAAATTTGGAGTAAAATTGGAAAACAGGAACTTAGAAGGTTGGTGAAGGTAATCTGGACGTATCTGATGTTATTTTGATGATCAACATGGATCACTTGATTGGCAGAATTACTTGCTACCATACTGCAAAATTAATATTGTATGATAATTGATCATGTTAGAAGATAAAATCAATTCCGGAACTTGTCTCTGGAAACCCATTCCTACGATCGAGTCTGATCTTCTATGAGATATTGTGCCGTATCATTCCTCTCTATTTCCTCTTCCATCCAGTTCACTCAGCTTCCCTATAGTAGGTGATGCTATATATCACACCTCGCACCAAATATACATTTGTTTCCGAATTTCATCTCAAAATTGCTTATTATGTCTTCTCCCTCTGCTATGCCCAATGGGACGGCAACTTCCCAGTCGACAACCTCTTCTACCAAAAACAAGAAGCTTCGGAAGAAGACAGGATTGCCTAAACCGATTCTCAAATATGCTTGGTTAGCTGGTCATGTGAGCACCATTTTGTTTGGCTTGGTTTACATGTCATACTACGTGACCCGGAGATCTCATTACTCGTACGTCGCTACTGCTGCGTACAGACTCGCTCTTAGTGGTGTTTTGGTCTCATATTGGGTGGCAATCATGTCGCAATTCAACAAGAAATCGCTTCCCTCCTATTTTGCATTACTCACTACGGAGAACTTTCAATACTGGGTGCTCTCTTTGGCTTGGTTTCTTGGATGGACTTCACTTTACAAACTGCTGCCATACATGTTGATCTCTGTTCTTCAGTTGTCGCTACAATTCAACATCAAGCCAATCTTGAAGCTAGAGACAGTTATCAAAAAGGCCATCTTGTACGATGAATTGTTCCTATTTGTTTTACTCCTAGTGGATACATTACTCATGAGAGGTACATCCGGGTTTGGACTGGTCATTTACTCGTTGTTCTACTGGCTTAGATTGCTTTACAGCGAAGACAGCAGGTTCTTCTTGTACTCGATCGTGTCTAAACTGGATTCGGTCATGTCCAAGCAAAAAAACCCTAAGGTGGTTGAAGGCTGGGCAGAGGTGAAAAAATTCTTGAGCATCAAACAGAGCAAATTCGAATCTCAGTTCTTGGGCATGTAACTACATAAAGACTATCTCATCCGGTCAGAAATTTGAGCTTTGGTAACTGTATTATCTTCATTAGGTTCAGAAGCAGAACTGAAGTAAAGTATTCATCATAGAATGAGATCTGTCTTATTGAGGTGTTCTCCTAAACACAACAACGAAACCTGGAGTCAGTACTCAGATGGTGATGCATGTTTCAAGGCTCATTGAATCAAAGATTATTCGCCAAGGAATGTTCAGGGAACAATCATCAGTGTACTTACAATTTATTAGGATGGAAAGTTTTTTCGTCGCGCACCGGCTTTTTATTCTCACTGGAAATTTTTGGTGGGAAGGTGGTCTCCAAATTGGACCTACTACAAGTCGGATCCTTTGATCTGTGTCTTTTGCTTAACTCATGTATTATCTACCTATTCTGCAGTAGCACGGGTGTAAATCAACTGCTTCGAGTGCTTCAACACTGGCTTGATCACTCCGTCCTCCTCAAGTTGCTTAAGAACAACTCTGGCAACGGAACCACCAACCTTCAATCTGTCAACCAAAATGGAAACAGACACAAATCTGTAAGTTGGCACTTCCTTCATCAGTCTGTCGTATTTCTCTTGGTCCAAAACAACAAGGTGTTGAGCCTTGTCCTTAACCTTTCCCTTGGACCACTTCTTCTTGGATTTCTTACCACCAGCAAGAGCGGCAGCGGCCTTGGCTGCCTTGGATTGTTGAATTTTTGGAGGCATCTAGCACGTTAGAATTATATGGTTATGTCTTCCACCTACCTTTGTTATATGTTGGCTATCAAATTATTTTACTTGGGGTTGGAAAATTTTAACCCAGCTTAGATAATCAAGACTCGTACCCTGAATGATATCACGTGACACAACCCTGAGTTTCCACCCAAAACCCAAATGGCTATATGTTTGAATGTAGCGTATTTCTAAATTTCCACCACTACGTATTGTTTCATAGTTGAAACATCCCACTTACATAAGAAACACGGTACGCCTTCGTGTTTGTATACGCGTCAATCTCATCCGTGTTTTGTGGACCAACAATGTCTAAAAGAAGCAAGACTCAACTTACAGCGGACAAGGCCTTTGCCGAGGATTTTGACAGTGACGAGGAGGTCTTTGAGGGAGCCAAACGTGCCTCTGCCGATGTCATGGCTTCTCGTCCAATTGCCAAGCTCAAACCTCGTTTGAAGGCAGCTAATGGCTTCAAGCCTGAATCCAAGCCTGCCGGAGCGTTCAGTTTCCTATCAACTCCTGCTGCTTCAGATAAAGGCAAGGACGTCATCAGCGACCAGGCTACCCAATATAAGTCTCTCAATGCATTATTTTTACAATCCATCAATAATGCCATAATCAAGAACCCTGTTGCAGATTTACGGGCCATTTTGACAAAATACAATGAATATTACGACAAAGTTGAGCATAATAAGATTGCAGTCAAGTCGGCAGAAACTCCCAAAGTGGAGGTGAAGATAGACACTGTACCAGACAACAAGTTTAAGTTCGATGAGAAGAGTGCAAGTGAAAAAGAAGAAGAGGACGATGACGAGGACAAACCTGTGGAAATAAAAGGACCAGCTTTCAAGTTGGATACTCTTCCTAAATCCAAGGAGTATGGGTTTAAATTTGGTTGTGCTCCCCCTCCTGAATCGGACTCAGATGATGACGTGAAAATCGAAGGACCAAAGTTCCAACTTGCCTCTGGAACACAGATCAAAGATGCCGTGTTTAAATTACCAAATACTGAATCTGAACCAGCCAGTCAACCAGTTTCTGAGGCTCCAGCCAAGCCATCATTCTCTTTTGGCCAAACATCCACCAAACCGGCATTTCCGTTCTCTCAGCCAGAGAAGGCAGCAGAGAAACCAATTGAAAAACCAATTGAAAAACCAGCATTCTCTTTCAGCGAGAAACCAGCATTTTCTTTCAACATTCCAGATAAAAAGACAGAACCAGAAACTCAACCTGAACCAGAGCAAGAGAAGAACGACAAATCTGCCCCCGCCTTCTCCTTTGGTTCGTCATCGACATTCTCTTTCACCAAGCCAGCAGAAGCAGCTACTACTACAACTGCAGAAAACAAACCTGCATTTTCGTTTTCTGCTCCATCGAATGGATTCAGTTTCTCTCAACCATCGGCCGCAGCCGCTCCTGCAGCCAATCCATTCAATTTCGCGTCTTCTACTTCTTCTACCCCGGCCCCATCTACGTTCAATTTCAATTTTGCTGCTCCAAAGGCAGAAGCAACAGAATCACAAAACGCGGAAGACACCGAGGAAGTTGCAAATGATGATGTCAAAGGAGACTTTTCGGTGGTGAAACTTACGCATAAAGTTGAGACCAAGACTGGAGAGGAATCAGAGAGTGTTGTGTATACCAAGAAATCCAAGGTTCTTAGATTCGATCCTGCCGACAAGTCTGATCCATACAAATCTGTTGGACTAGGGGAGCTGAAGGTGCTCAAGAACCCAGATACCGGAAAATCTAGAATCTTGGTGCGTTCGGAGGGAAGCATGAATGTTCTTTTGAACGTTGCCATTTTAAAGGATGTCAAATATGAATTGATGGGGAAGGGAAATTCGATCAAAATCCCAACCTTCACTGCCGACGGCAAGTTGGAAACCTATGTGGTCCGTGTTAAGACCCCTGACGACGGTAAGAACATGCTGGAAAAAGTCCAAAGTTGTCAATTGTAATATATATGTAATACAGGATATAATTATTGAGATTTACGCCGGAGAACAGTTCGGACATCGTGAATGAATTCGGTCGAATCGCCAACATCCAGATACCTGTATCCGGAAGTTTGACGATTGTTAAGATTTAACAAACATTCATGACCCAAAATTTGCATTGTTTCTTCCTTTGACCCCAACAATTTGTATTGGATCTTGCGGATAAGAGCCAGTAACACCCGCAAGAGGAAAGTATCCCCTTCAAAAATGTAAATGTCCACAAGACGACTGCAGATGTCTATGTTTAACATTGATGTGAATAGATTGGAGACAGAGGTGGTAAGATAATTTAATGGTTCCAATTGTATCTTGGAAAAGTGTTCATGTATAGAAGGGGTAGTTTTAGCCAAGAATTTATCGAATTGACTTGCCATGTCCAATGAATATTCGTTATTGGTGTTTGTGAGAAGATGGTTGAGCAGTTTCTTTGAGATAATATTGACAAAAACTCGTACCGTACGTTTCTCATCACATAGATTGTAATATAGCACACAAATCAAATTGGTGAGATGTGTCAAGTCGATCTTCGTCAACTTGTCGTCTCCAAATTCTCGTTGAATTAGATTGAATGATATCATGACTTTGAGAATGGAGTCAAACGAATGACCGTATTGAAAGAGTAACATATTTGGAAACGCGTTCTGGATCAATTTGGCATATGATTCGACTCTTAGGATGAGTTCCATGTTTTTCCGATTTTCCTCAGCGAAAGCAGATGAGACCGTCTTCAGAACCTTCATATCGCAAGCCTTGTTGACAATATCCTCAGCTTCGTTGAGACATTGCGTTAGAAGTTCGTCTGAGAGCTGTACTCCGGACATCTGTCGAGTCCAGACAACCGGTCTCAAGTCTGCAGGCATATTCCTCCACCAGAGCTCTCTAGTCTCGGCCAAACTGACTTTATTATCATAATCTTTCAAAACAGCATGCCACGCTTTGCGATCCTGTTCTGTCTGTTTGGACCGAGCAACCAACTGTTTTTTACGGAGCTCCAGCTTCTTTCTCTCTTTATCAATCTGTGTCTGCAACAATTGTTGATAATCACGCGTGTGTTTAGATGCCTCTCGTTGGTCTTTTGGCGGCAAATTTGTTTGCCGTGTCACGGAAAGATGATTTAATTTCTCTTTAGATACGTTTGTGGCAGACAAATGTTTATAGCTATTGAGAATCGATATCCGTTGCAACGATTCATTCACAATTGGGTCTTCATTCCAGCCCAACACTCGTGCATCTTGGCACATTTTTTCATCATCCAATAAACTCAGATCTGAAGCATTAGTGGAAACACTGAAAATAGACGAGGCTCTAGTTTTGGGCGACCCGTAACTTGAAAGACTGGATAACGATTGATACGAACCAAAAGTTCGCAGTCGACTTGATTGATACGTTTGCTCCCGTTGAGCTAGCGATTGTAAGGGCATGGAGTAAGGAACATTGTAAACAATCAAATCGTCTGGAAGTTCGTCATCTGACAGAAAATCGGCGGTGTCAACTACTCCAGAATCTCGCAACACTTCTGCCGTATGAATCCGACGCTTCTGGTTCAATCGTAAACGTTGAGATGGTGTGATTGTGGTGGCTTCAGAACACGAGGTCCGTGTTCTTTGAATGGTTCGCATAGAGACCGACCTTGCCGGTGCCGTATCAAAAGATACGTCTTCGAACGATTCTTGTATCACCTTCAATAAAGACGGAAGAGACATACAAAACGATAAAATTCAAACACTGCTGATTTCTTTACATACTTCCAAAAATGGATGCGAGTCTAGCCTTTCTGGGCAGTGCATTAGGAAATAAAAAGCGTGTCGCAATAACGTGTTGGAGAATGTAGGAACTGCAAGGAAACATGCAAGATCTTTCTACTATAACTAACCGGTTTCATGTGAAATTCCTCTATTGAGAGAACCTTATATACACGCTTGTCATTATTTATCGTTTTTGTGCAGGATCTTTTTGAAAGTGTTGCTCAAGAATGATTCGATTCTTTTCAGATTAGTAGGGTGTTCGCAATCTGATGCAGCTTCTGAAGAATTCTGTCCCATGCCTTCCAATGGCTTCCAATCAGGATCAATACGTTTGGCAGTGGCGTCTCCAAATGCATCTGCCAAGGCTTCCAGAAGAGCCGTTTGCGTTGCATTCTGCGGTTTCAAAGGCACCACGTTTAATACGACGCGTAGATCTCCACGTCTGTTACCCGAATGAGGAACCCCACGATCTGGGATCGAAATCACTCGTCCGTGCTCCGAACCAGATGGAATCTTAATTTTGATCTTCTGACCCTCCAATGTAGGAATCTCGACAGTTCCTCCAAGAGCAGCAGTGGTCATTGGAATCTTGCAATTGTAGATGATATTAAGTCCGTCTCTGACAAAGTCTGGATCAGGAATAACCTTGACTCTAATGATCAAATCTCCATTGCTCAAAATGGTTCCCTTAGATGTGGTTGCGTGCGGAGCATTTCCAGCACCACTGACACGAATCCGCGACCCATCCTTAATACCCTTTGGTAAATTCACTTCTGTCTGCTTAAGCTGATCCAGAACTCCTTCTCCATGACATCCTAGACATGCATCTGATGGATTAATAAATACTCCAGTTCCACCACAAGTTTTACAAGTCGAAGCCATCTGGAAACCCGCTTGCAATTGATACACTTGCGATCCTGTTCCATCACAGCTACGGCATGTGCTCTTCTTCTTGTTTTTCTTTAATCCAGAACCAGAACAGGTTCCACATTGTGAAACAGATCTGTAATCGATTGAGGTCTTGACACCAAAGATGGCATCTCTAAACGAAATCGTTTTCAGAATTTCAACATCTTCTCCTTGGAAATGCTGAACTCCCCTTTGACGATTTCCACCCATTCCTCCGAACAGATCTTCGAAATTGAATCCAAAACCGTCAAACGGGTTGCCACCCTGGAAACCTCCTTGGAACCCAGCAAATGGATTACCTCCATGTGCTCCACCAAATCCTCCTGCACCGGCACCGGAGTTTGGATCGAAAGCGGCTGCACCAAATTGATCAAACTGCTGTTTCTTCTGTGGATCACTCAATATGTCATATGCTTCTTGAAGTTGGTGGAATTTCTTCTCAGCTCCTTCCTCTTTATTAATGTCCGGATGGAACTTCTTGGCAAGTTTATAGTAAGCTTTCTTAATCTCAGAAGATGAGGCGTTAGAGTCCACTCCCAGCGTCTTATATGGGTCTTCTAAACGGCTTGGTAGGGAACTATGGAATTGTCTTGCTGCAAAACCAGTTGGACGACTCACAGACGACCCGACAACACATCTTCCTGTTCTCCACAAAGACCGCTTGGGAAATCTTAATTTCAACAGATGATTCATAGAGTATCTCTAACTTACTTTGAAGTTCCCTTAATTTTTTTTAAATATTTTTTTGAACTTCACGGGCTACATAACCTCCTTCTAGAAAAATCACGACTCGAAGGCCTGGGCAACAAGGTCTTTCAACTCGTTCGTAGCGTACTCAGGATTCTCAATGCGTGGCGTGTCCGAGTTCTTTTGAGATTCCTTTGCACGCTCTTCATTTGCTCCAAATAAATTGTTGATAATGTCCTCATAACTTGGATCGGCTCCTTCTTCGGGCTTTTTCACATCAGAAGCAGCTTGAACAGGTCTAGACACACTGGTTTGAATATTGGTATGACGGGCTCCAGTTTTTGGTCTTTCAACCTTCGCAGTGTTACGGTTGGAGTCATTGGAAAATCCACGATCGGATTCTCCGGTCACTTTGACCAAATATTCAGGGAGTTCCAAGCCATTCTTCAGATAATACATTTTCCAGTTTCTAGCTTTATCTTTCAACTGCAGAGTTGTTCTGTTCTTTAGAGCCTCGCTTACAGACCCCCCAGGTCCATGTAATTCCAAGATTGCCGTCCATTGTGTTCCTTTAAGACGTAAACCTTCTCTAAGTGCCTCTTCCTCCTCCTGACTCCAAATTCTTCTGAAAGTGGCAGGCCTTCCTTGACGATAGCTTCTGGATTTTTTCACCTTTTGATCTTCCTCATCCTGTTTCTCGGTTACCTCTTTTCCTTCTTCGTCATATTGTCTTTTCTTGATTGAAGGATCCGAGCTCAACTTGAGTCTGGTTAATTCCTTCGTGATCTTACCCTTTGGCCCCCAAATCAAGAATCCAATGTTTTTGGAGACATACTCGAGCAAGTCATTCAAAAATTTGATCCATTCATATTTCTCCATCAGAGAGTCATCTTCCTTTGCATTCATCAAGTTATCTTTTCTGGAATCGCATCTGGCTAGGAAATCCAACTCAGCTGGAGTAAATTGAGTGGAGTTTCGCACAATCGGTTGTTTGGAGGAGTCGAAATCAGGTTGTTTACGTTTCAAAAGAATCTCATCTAAATTGTCCGGAAATAAATCTTTGATGATCTCGTCTTTTGATCGATCCCCCAGTTCAATTGCCGAGATAAATGCTTGTGTTTTCAACTCGAGGAATAATATTGCATGCGATTTCAAAAATTTAGTCTGATTGTTTGGGGCTCTACTACTTTGCGAAAATGGAAACGCGGAGCTCAGAAGTGTCGATTGAAGCGTATTGTCTTGTTTGAGATTCGAAAGCGATCGCGTAGGGTCCAAATTTTGTGGTGGACAGAAAACGTCCAAAAAGGCCTCGTTTAAAAAGAAGAAACCCAAATCTATTAGACCCAAAGTGGCCAGCAAGAAAGTAGCAAGATTCACCTTGCGCAGAGAACCTTCAATGGTATCTTCTTTGCCGCGGAAGAAATCAGGAGCAACCTCACCATATTTCCAAAGACCAAAAGTAACATTTTCCACGGTGAAAAAAGGACTTTCTTCAGAATTGTAGACTCTTTTGGTAGTTTCAAACAACTCTATTAAATTTCCAAAAGCTATGCCGGAAAAGGACTCTCGATTGGACACCAGTTCCATGATTTTCTGATATGGGCCTTGGGAAATGATTCTAAGAATCTGGGTGGCCAGGTTATCCAGCACCGGCAGCGTATTGATAAGCAATTGAATGTTGAAAGAGAGGTTTTGAGGAGCTGTAAACGTAAGAGGTAGGGCTGCCAGTTGGGCCTGAACTATATCAACTGGAGCAATCGTAGATTGCTGACTTTGCACCAATTCTCTATAAGCTTTCAAGGCTGGTGATTCTGTAGCTTCTCGCACCAGTTCAGAGGTATTTGGAATGGCAAGTCCTTTGAAATTAGTTGTTCCACTTGTTAACATGGCCAAGGCTGGATCCAAATTATGATCTGACGGTTTGTTTTCTTTGTTATCGGTCTCCACGAGTTTAGAATGCGATTCGTGTTGTGCGGTCTCCTGAAGTTCCTTTTGTTTGTCTTGTAACTCAGAATCGATAATATCAATCTTTTCTTCGTGGTTATCCTGTTTTTGTGTCTCCTGGTCTCCAATGATCTTTTGGAAATGGATGTTGAGTTCTTCATCGTTCAGATGCTCAATGTTGTCAAATCTGAACCCGGGGAGCTGGGATGTCAAAAGTTCCAATTGTTGTTGATCTATATTGTCATTATCCATTTCCTTGGTGATTTGAGGGTCAATTACCGGCGATTTGGGACTCGTTCCCGCCGGCTCCGACGGACTTTGTTTATCCTTTGCCATCTCAATAAACAATAAAGATTAAATACTATTAAAATTTTATCTGCACATCTCTACACTGCAAAAATTTCTCAAAGGTCCACCAAATAACCCTACGCGTAATAACACTTCTGCATTAGGATAATTAATTTCTCACAGACGTGTTTCACGAAAAATCTTTATCTTTTTCCCATGTCTTTTGAACGGACCGACGTCTACAGCACTTCTGTGCTTCCTGGTGAGACCTCGACTGATGATCAATACAGCGTGATGATCAATTTGTTCAGAAAGTTCATCCTGGAGTTCAGAGTTGAGAATCAGTTTATTTACAGAGACCAGCTTCGGGAGAACATATTGGTCAAACAATATCAACTCACTGTCCACAATGAACATTTGATTAGCTATAATGATGAGTTGAACAAGAAACTCATGGATGATCCTACGGAAATGGTTCCGTTGTTTGAAAGAGCCATTACTGAGATTGCCAGAAGAATCATTTATATTTCGAATGAAGAGATTCCCATTGGATTTCCTACCTGTCAATTGATCTTGTTATCCAATGATAATAGATTAACCATTCGAAACCTTGATTCGGAACATATCTCCAAGATTGTCAAGATCTCTGGAATCGTCATCTCTGCTTCTACGTTGCATTCCAAGGCCACTGAGGTCAGTTTGATGTGCAGATCTTGCCGTCATACTATGAAGATGAAACTTCCTTCGTCCTTTGGAAACGTCCAGGCTCCTAAATCTTGTCAATCGGCACAACCAACTGGAGAAAGAAACCAATGTCCTCCAGATCCATACATTATTGTCCATGACAAATCAACTTTCATCGACCAACAGATTCTCAAATTGCAAGAAACAACAGATATGGTTCCAATGGGAGAGATGCCTAGACATATTCTGTTAAGTGTCGATAGAAATCTGTGTAACAGAGTGATTCCAGGAACCAGATGTAACATTGTTGGAATTTATTCTATTTATCAGGCCAAGGTCCGCAATGGTCCTTCTGCCAATAATGTTGCTATTAGAAACCCATATATCAATGTTTTAGGAATTCAAACTGATCGAGATGCAGAGACCGGTGGACTGAGCGCCGTATTTACCGAAGAAGAAGAGGAAGAGTTTTTGGCCATGGCTCGGTCTGAAGATCTGTACGAAAGATTTTCCAGATCGATTGCACCATCGATTTATGGAAATCCAGATATCAAGAAAGCCATTACCTGTTTATTGATGGGTGGTTCCAAAAAATTACTACCAGATGGAATGAGACTCAGAGGAGATATCAACGTTCTTCTTCTCGGAGATCCAGGTACAGCCAAATCGCAGCTTTTAAAATTTGTGGAGAAGGTGTCTCCAATTTCTTTGTACACCTCAGGTAAAGGATCTTCTGCTGCCGGTTTAACTGCCTCTGTTCAAAGAGATCCTAATACGGGAGATTTCTACTTGGAAGGGGGAGCGATGGTTTTGGCAGACGGAGGAGTGGTTTGTATCGACGAATTCGACAAGATGAGAGACGAAGACCGTGTGGCTATTCACGAGGCTATGGAACAACAGACCATTTCCATTGCTAAGGCGGGTATCACAACCGTGCTGAACTCGAGAACCTCTGTTCTTGCAGCTGCCAACCCAATCTTTGGTCGTTATGATGATATGAAATCTCCAGGAGAGAACATCGATTTCCAGACCACCATTTTATCCCGTTTCGATATGATTTTCATCGTCAAGGACGAACACAATCAACAACGAGACGAAGCCATTGCCCATCACGTGATGAATATCCACACGAATGGAGGTTCTGCAGAGCAACAAGTCGAAGGAGAGATTTCCTTGGAAAAGATGAAACGGTATATTCAATATTGTAAGGTGAAATGTGCTCCAAGATTGTCGTACGAGGCTAGTGAGATGCTGTCGTCTCATTTCGTTGGAATCCGTAAGGAAGTGAAAAACAAAGAGGCACATTCGACAGAACGGTCTTCAATCCCGATTACAATCAGACAATTGGAAGCCATCATCAGAATCACCGAGTCTTTGGCTAAATTGGAGTTGGCTCCGGTGGCTACTGAAAGACACGTTGAGGAGGCTATCAGATTGTTCAACGCTTCGACAATGGACGCTGTGAACGAAGGCAACTCTGATAACGCTGTGATCACCTCGGAGATCCACAAAATCGAGGGAGAAATTAAGAGAAGATTGCCTCTTGGATGGTCCACCTCATTGGCCACCTTGAGAAGACAATTCGTCGAAAAGGGAAGTTATTCGGCTGTGGCTTTGGATAAGGCCCTGAACATCCTCGAGCGCAAAGAAACTATCCAATTGAGATACCAGAGAAATAATGTTTTTAGATGCGGTGTATAGCAAACGATACTTAAACAATTACATGGAATCCCTCTTTTCCCTTGGATATTCCTCGAAGAACAATCTTGCTGATCTCGTCAGGATCGCTTGTGATACCCGTAAACACTTCATGACCATCAGCAGTCACCAACACATCGTCTTCTATCCGCACTCCTCCAACATACATGTATTTTTCAACAACTTCCATCCGGATGAATTTGCTGGTTTTAGGGTTCTTCAACGATGATTCCATCAAGAACGGAGAAAAATAGATCCCTGGCTCGTTTGTCAAGGTCATTCCTGGAACAAGTCTTCTACGCAATCTCAAATAGCGCAACATTGGGTTAGGATCGTCATAATTCGCACGACCACCAACATCATGAGTGTCCATTCCCAGCAAATGGCCCAATCCATGTGGGAAGAAACTGACGCTGACTCCGGACGCGAAGATCTCATCTGGATCTCCAACAAACAATCCGAGTTTCAGGAAATTCTTGATTAATACTTTGTGTGCCAGAACTTGTAAATCATCCCATAGAGTGCCCGGCTTGATTAATTTCATACATTCAGTCTGCATCTCAAGCACGGCCTTGTAGATTTCCAAATGCTCTTTAGTCCAAACTCCGTTGATTGGGAAACATCTGGTGACATCTGAGGCATAGCACTCCCATTCTGCTCCAGCATCAATCAATACAGTTTCCTTTCCAGCCATATCGTCATCATTCTTCTCGTAATGGAGGGTTCCACAATTTGGACCCGAGCAGCAGATTGGGTCATACGATTGGAATTTCGATCCCTGTCTAACGGAATGATATAGAAACTCAGCGTGTATATGTCCTTCATTCTTTTCAATTGGCAAAGCAGACATGACAGCCAAATGAGAGTTATCAGTGATTTTGGCAGCTTTACGCATCAACTCGATTTCAATCTCGTCCTTGATAAGCCGTGCTTCATCCAAAGCATAGAAGAACTTTTCGTCTCCTGCGATGACATAGGATGCAAAAGATTCATTTGCATACTCATTGGTGTCTGTTGTATAGACTGAATAGTTATCCTCCACAAGAGTTTGTAAAACTGTGTCGATAACGTTGGCATACAACACTTCGTCGACATCAAATTTCTTGACGGCCTCATCAGGCATCATTGGCATCCCACTCCACATTATATCATCCACATCGATCTCTGGCAAGAATAAAGTGGTTTTATCCAACGCACAATTGTACAGAACAAAACAACCGCTAATCTGGTTGACTCCGGACAAATAATGGAAGTATCTGTTTTGTCTTAATGGCGCTGCTTGATCACAATACGGATACATATCTAAGGAGGCCCCTGCAATGAAAAAGGCCGTCTCTGGTTTTGAAGCGGAGAAGTGTCCTTTCACTTTTCTGGCATGATTCTTGGCTGGATACATGATAAGAAAATAAATAAAAAAATGTTAATAAGACAATTTATGTCCAAAAGAAGAAGAGAGAGTTTGAATGGGCAGAATGGGCCCAAAAAATCCAAACTTCAGAACCATTCCTTATATTTGGATACTGTGAATAGAAAGGTTCTTGATTTTGATTTTGAAAAGGTATGTTCGGTGTCTCTTTCAAATACCAATATCTATGGTTGTTTGGTATGCAATAAATATTTCAGGGGACGATCAATGGATTCCGAATGTTTTCTACATTCAATCAATGAAAATCATCATGTGTTTGTGAACTTCAGCACTCTTCAATTTTACATCATGCCAGAAAATTATCAATTAGATACTGAAACTGCAACTGCTTTGGAAGACATTAAACATCAAATCAACCCGTTGTATTCCGACATAAGGGATATATATCAGGACAAAACACTGAAAAAGGATCTTTCTGGACGTGAATATCGACCGGGATTCGTGGGATTGAATAATTTCAGCGCGAATGATTACTCCAATGTAATTCTTCAATCAATAGCCCATGTTCCCCAATTTAGAGATTACCTATTATTATATCCGTCCAAATTCTACAAAGCAAATTTGATCAACAAATTATCACTTCTGATGCGAAAAATGTACTTCCCACGTCTCTTCAAAGCACATCTTTCGTCGCACGAACTTATGCAATACATCTCTACAATAACCAACAAGAAATTCTCTCTACATAAACAGAGTGAGCCCAAAGACTTTATCATGTGGCTATTCAATGAATCACACAAAGAATTGACCACTGAGTTGCAAAATCCAATCGTTTCCTCGATCTTTCAAGGAAAATTACAACTTCCAGATAGAAAATCCAAATTCTGGATGCTCACGTTGACTCTTCCGCCAGTTACTCTGTTCAAAGATGGTGCAAAATTAGACATTCCCCAGGTGTCTCTGGATGATCTATTGGCTGCCAAAAACTACAACATTATAAAATTTCCACAAGTATTGACTCTCTACATCAACAGAAAAGACGATACTCAAAAAATAGCGGGAGTCAATGGATCAAACATCAACCCCACAATCGTGAAATTTGATCCATCGAGACTTCAAATCCAAAACCAAACCTATAGATTACTCGCGAACGTGATTCTAAGTACAGGCCAAAGTGAAAACTACAGTCTTGACGGAGAATCACAGCTTCATTACAAAGTCCAGGTCTTAGACCCGCTGCGCGATGACTGGTTAGAGATCAACGACTTGAAGATTCAACCACTTGAAAAAGAGCTGTTGTTCTTAAACCAGACTTATCTCCAAATCTGGCAAAAAATTTAACATAGACCGAATGCATTAAATGGCCAATCTATTAACATTTCCTGCGGTAATCGAGACGGTATTCTCTTCAATCAAATATTCGGCTGTCTCACCCAGATGCTTTTTAGGATCCTGTTTACCCACGTACCGGGTCTTCAATTGATCTTCGGTCAATTCCTTCTCCTCGACAACTCTCTCAACGTATTGTTTCGCAATCTTGACCATCTTCTTTGAGGCCTCTAAGTTATTGCACTGCTTTTCGTTGTAATCGTGCAATTTGAGTCCTGCTGTCCACTCCTTCTTGTGCAAGTTCAACAACATGTCCGTCTCCTTTGATGTCTTTCTGTAATCGATGTTGAGCGAGTAGTAGTTTCTGTTCAAACCATGAATTAACGCTTGGATTGTAGGCTTGTTCAAAAGACCCACATTCGAGGTTGTTTGTCTTGGCTCCTGGCCCAGCATCAGAGTTTGCGACGAGATCGATCTGAATGCGTCTATAACCACCTTACCTTTCACCGATTGAATAGGATCTATCACCACTGCCACTGATCGAGGGTTCAGCTGTTCAAAAGATTGTTGTGTATTCACATCCACAGACGAAAGCCAACAGCCAAATCCCGGATGCGAGTGGTACCATCCCACCACCATTTGATCTCTTCCTGTTTGTTTAAGCATGTCCATCATCTTCGTTTGGAAAACATCATCCACAGCCTCAACAGAAACTCCTGTACCCGATTGAGGCATAGCAAAGACATCCACCACATGAATGGTGTAATCATCAATGAAATCTCCCAACATGAGACCCATCACCTCCATAGGCACACCGGCACGTCCATGTTTCAACATCTTGAGCAAAGCCAACGACGAAATGTACACAGTTTCTGCATTGTCGATGGAAGGCTGGTCGCCCTGTTGGGCACCTCCGAGGCCACCCATTCTGGATCCCAAAAGCGATTGTAGTCTATCCATGGTTGATAAATTATTTTTGTTTTTCTTTGCCACTTTATTTACTTAAGCCGCCCGTGGTAGAATTGACAGATAAATGGGAGCAGGGGCAGTTGGAGACCACATCACATTGCTTGACATGCGACCTACCACGGGTCATGTTGCTGGGGACACGAATGAAGTGGATATGTGGGCGATAGGCAATTGCTATACATCCGCTCTCAAGTTTCTCCCGTGCGGTCTCCCGTGGACTTCTCACCCCCTTACATGCAATTGATTAATTTTTTTACTTTAAACGTGCAAAAGAACATAAAGATCAATGGTCTATTACTTTTATCTTCCATGTCAAACTCTTTGCTAGACGAATCTTTACATCCCCCCGGTTATCAGCCGTTGATAGACCCGGTTGAGGTCAAACAACCCGAAACTACCAAGACTGAGATCTTTGGCTGGTGTTTATATTCCTGGGCTGCTGAACCATTTATTGTCAGCGTAGTGGGAACCTACGTTCCCCTCTTATTGGAACAGATTGCCAGAGATAATGGAGTTCGATTGAGTGACAAGTTGACTCCTTGTACGGGTCTTCAGGACCCTACTATCCCCATTCCTTCTCCACCAGATGGAGGAGATATGTCTGTTCTCGCAGTTTCTGATACATGTGTTTTGCCCATCATGGGCGGCCGTTTCTATATTGACACATCATCTTACGCATTATACACGTTTTCAGTCTCGGTGCTGGTTCAGACTTTTGTGGTGATCTCAATGTCCGGAGCTGCAGATCGAGGAAACCATCGAAAATCGATGCTTGTTGGTTTTGGCGTAGCGGGAGGATTGTGTACTATGTGTTTTTGGGGATTACAACCACAGAGTTATTATATGGCGTCATTACTTGCAATTTTAGCCAACAGCGCGTTTGGAGGAGTCAATGTTTGTGGAAATTCATTTCTATCGTTATTGGTGAACAATCACCCATCTGTTCGCGGCTCGAGAATCGGTGCGGACCGAATCTCCAAAATGGGCGAGATTTCTTCGAAGATTAGTGGAACGTGTGCTGCATCAGGCTATGTGTCGGCGTTAGTAATGCAAATCATCACCATGTTGGTGATTCTACACCTTCGAAACAACCCAAACGTCGATTCGCTCATCTATCCATTGAAATTGGTGATTGGCATAGTAGGACTCTGGTGGTTGGTGTTTCAGATCCCTATTAACTTCCTGGTCCAGTCCAGACCATCAAAAGATCTACAAATAACATCATCTCATCCTACAACGATACGCGACCATCTCTTCTACAGAGTAGAAATCATTGGAGCTTATATTTTGCATGGATATAAAACATTGGCTTCTGCCGCTAACGCAGCCTCGCAGCTACGGGATATCAGCGCATTTCTTCTTGGTTGGTTTATTGTGTCCGATGCTCTAACCACCATCAACTCCACAGCTATTCTATTTGCCAAATCTGATCTTCAAATGACAACCTTGCAATTATCTCAAATCGGAATATTGACTATGATTTCTGCCATTGCAGGATCAGTCCTGCTTCCTACTGTGATCCAACCGTACTTCAAACTTGAACTGAAACAGACCATGGTTCTGATAATCTTTTGGGCTTCTGTGATCCCATTGTATGGAGTCGTTGGCTTCTTCTTCCATTCGATCGGACTTCATCATGCGATAGAGATGTATTTCTTGGCTATCTGGTACGGATTTTCTTTAGGAGGAGTTGCCACCATGGCAAGAAGCTTATATGCAATGTTGATCCCAAAGGGCCAGGAATCTGTCTTCTTCGCCCTGTTTAGCATTACTGATAAGGGATCGTCGATAGTGGGACCTTTATTGGTCGGGATGATCATTGACCGAACTCATGATATTCGAAAATGTTTCTGGATGTTGTACGTCTTGCTACTTCTGGCAATTCCTGTGTTTTGGTACGGAGTTGATGTGGATCGAGGAATAGGAGAAGCTAGCATTTTAGAGGAAGATGAGTCCGATTGAGGTCTTAAAATCCCCATATGTTAACAATCCCATCATCTCCACAACTGGCCCATTCATAATCATCTTCGTCAGTAGGTTTCCAGTCTATGCAATTGATCAACGATTTATGACCTTTGAGACATTCAACAAGATTTCCAAACTTCTGATTCCAGACATAGATCAGACCATCCTCACTTCCGCTGAACACCAAGTTCTTATCGGTGAGACATCCTCTGATAATATAATCTGATTGTTGCAACCCGTAATATTTGTTGACCAAATATGGTCTTCCCGGATTGGAGATATTCCAAAGTTGTAGTTCATCGGCCTTGACGTTGATCAGACAATGATCTGGATCATTTGGACAAACTGTAATGGAGGTCAGTTGTTTACCAATATTGGTGATGCTGGTGAGTTCATAACGTGAAGACGTTAGGTCATAGATAATCAATTGACATGAATGGGTCACTACGAGTAATTTTTCGTCGTTAACCAAAGCAAGATCTTCAATTCGATGTGCAATCTCAAAATCATAAATCAATTCCTTTTCGAGATTGAAGATTGTCAACTTCTTGTCCGGAGAACCAAGGATAAACTTATCGGAATCTTTGAAAAACTCAATGGAACGGATTCGAATATTGGACTTGAATAGGTCTTGATCGGAAAATGTCGATATACAGGTTCCGGATTCCATGTCCCAGACCTTTATTGTCTGATCAAATGATGAACTAATGATTTTTGAGTCGTCATGGGTCCATGAAAGATAAATAATGGTATTTTCATGTCCAACAAGATGTTTATGCAATCTGTAGTTCTCCTTGGTATCATAAATCACGATCGATTTGTCCACTGAAGCACTAGCGAGGTATCTGCCTGTGGGGGAGTATTTGATATACCAACACTCGTTGTCGTGATATTCAAGTTTGTGTTTATGATTTTTCGGAAAGCGGTCTTTGACAAAGTTGCTGGAATCTTTGAATAGAGTAAGTTGTTGCGATGTGGAATTCGTGGGAATGAAATATGGGTCGTTCATTTGCTGATACAAAAGAGCCTGTTTGACCAATTGGGCAAGACGATTTGGGGGAACCACCTTATCTGATGGAAGAAGATCCATAATTTCGTTAACCATGCTTGTTCTAGAAACAGTGAGATCTCCTCCAATTTGCCACCCTAGTTCCTCTAAAAGGGTTTTGGTACTGTTGTCAATCAATTCAATCTTCTCACCGAAAGAAACCAATAAAGAACTCAATTTCTTGCTTAAACTATCCACCTTGTCGTTCTTCGGATAATCAGCCGTCAACGTCCTTAAGGTTCGTAAGGCACGATTATTGTTTCTTTGAAGAATCAAACTCTCTAAAAACACCCGCTTCTTGATCAAAATGTGCACTTTGTCAAGAACCAATGCCAATTGAGAAGCAGAATCCACCAATTGTGTCAAATCGGAATCAATCTGCTCTAAAGAATCTAAAGACTCAAGGTCCACCAAAGGATCGTTCAAAAAGTCAACAAGACGCGAAGTCACACCATCAGTGACGTGAAGACCGGTTAGCTGGGAGATTTGAGTCGAAATATCGGTAAAGGAACCACCCAAATCCGCCAAGTATTGAACAATTAGTAACAATAGCTGCTCATTCTTGATAGAAGAAGCCTCCCGACTAAGACCAATCAGCGAAGAGCCAAGAATCGAACGGACGTCTGAACTAATCCCATTGGTTTTCGATCGTCTTTTGGGGGACATTATAGAAAAGAGATTACAAGGCACAATCTTATCATAAAGACATCCAAACACCAAGACAGGGTAATAGAGCTAGCGAGGATTACAAATGACATCTTAGAAAAATTTCCCAGGGATTTCCCCAGAAGACAGGCACCTGATCTGATCTCACGTGGAGTATTTGCCACGCAAAAAATATATTTTAAACACGTAACTTCTCGTTCAATATTTGTTCACCATGAAATTGTTCAACATCTCGATTTTGAGCTCGATCCTGGCCATAATGGCCGTTGTGAAAGGTGATGCCGACGAAGCAGCCATTGCCTCTCCTGATTCTGCCGTTGTGAAGTTGACTGCAGACACTTTTGAATCTTTCATCAAGGAAAATCCTCTTGTTCTTGCTGAATTCTTTGCACCATGGTGTGGACACTGTAAGAGACTTGGACCAGAGTTCAGTGCTGCTGCTGACAGATTGGTGGAGAAGGACATCAAGTTGGCTCAAATTGATTGTACTCAAGAGAGAGACTTGTGCTCAGACTATGGAATTCGTGGATATCCTACCTTGAAGGTGTTTAGAGGATCTAACGAGCCAAGTGATTACCAAGGGCAAAGAGAAGAAGATTCAATTGTGAGCTATATGACCAAGCAATCTCTTCCACCAGTGTCTGTAGTGGAGGACTCTGCTGATCTTCTTGACACCATCGCTGAATTGAACGAGGCAATGGTCTTACAAGTTCTGCCTCCAGATTTCAAGACCGATGGTAATGAAACTTTCTACGGAATGGCTAACAGACTCAGGGACGATTTCTTGTTTGTTTCGACCTCGAATCCAGAATACGTTGACAAGTATGTTTCTGAAAAATCCACTCCTGCCTACGTTATTTTCAGACCTGGTGAAAAAACTGAGGACGCTTCTCTTTACAGCGGAGACAGCATTGAGGAGACTCATCTCCAAGACTTCATCAATACCGAGACCAAACCGTTGTTTGGAGAGATCACTGGTGCTACCTTCCAATCCTACATGGAAGCCAAGATTCCAATTGCATACTTCTTCTGGGAAGATGCTTCCCAAAAAGCAGCTATTTCAGACGATGTGACCAAGCTTGCCAAGAAATATAGAGGAGAAATCAACTTCGTTGGACTCGAGGCCAAGAGATACGGAATGCATGCCAAGAACGTGAACATGGAGGAGAAGTTCCCATTGTTTGTGATTCACGATCTTGAAAGCAACTTGAAATACGGTATCAGTCAAGAGAAGGATTTGGACTTCACTGAGATCCCACAATTTGTGGATGACTTCAAGGCAGGAAAATTGGAGCCAATTGTCAAGAGTGAGCCAATTCCAGAGGTTCAAGACGAGGCTGTTTATTACCTAGTTGGATATGAACACGACGCCATTGTGAATCAAAAGAAGGACGTTTTGGTCGAATATTACGCTCCATGGTGCGGACACTGCAAGAAGCTTGCTCCAACCTACGAGGAATTGGCCGCTATTTACAAAAACGATTCTGACGCCAACCAGAAGGTTGTGATTGCCAAGATCGACCACACTGCCAATGATGTCAACGGTATCAGTATTACTGGATACCCAACTTTGTTCCTCTATCCTGCTGATGGCTCTGGTCCTGTTTCATTTGAAGGATCCAGAACTTTGGAAGGATTGTCTAACTTCATTAGCGAGAAGGGATCTCTTGGTGTCGATGGTTTGGCTCTTAGAGATGCTCAGGCTGCTGGTGCTGTTGATGTTGAAGGCGAGTCCGCCGAGGCAAAGGATCAATCCCATGATGAGTTGTAATTTTACGAGAACTGAATAGCAATTTTATATTAGGATCCGTAAATCGTTTCACTGGCTGCCTTGGAGAGTCTATTCATAATTGCCAGGCCTTCCTGGGATTCGTCCACGCCTTCAATGAAGATGTAGTTACAGTTTTGAGCGTCCAAGTCTCTCAACGCAGAGAAAAGGTCATGTTGGATCTCATCTCCAGAAACTCCTAAAGACTGGTCCAAGGAAAATAAGGGACTGATCTCTGATGCAGGGGCAAAATGTCGAGTTCTGAGTAATGCTAGTTTTTGACCACTTAGATCATGGCTCTCAAGATAGTCAGAGACAGCTTTTACACCGTCTTTGCAGTTTGAGAATAAAATAACCGTAGCTGTGGGCGAATAATGTCTGTATTTCATTCCTGGGGTTCGAACTGGTTCCAATTTTCCAGCAACCTTTTTAGCCAGGACAATGTTTTGCCATTGCGGACCTCCTACTTCTTTAATACGTTCCAAAGACAATCCTCCTGGTCTCAAAAGCATCGGAGGGTCACAAAGTCCGTCAATAACGGTACTTTCCAAACCAACATCACAGGCTCCTCCGTCTAAAATTAATGGTATTTTTCCTTGAAGGTCGTGATAAACATGGGCAGCTGTGGTCGGAGAAGGTCTTGTAGATGCGTTTGCAGATGGAGCTGCCAACGGAAGATCAGCCAGATGAATCAAAGCGCGAGCAACTGGATTTTCAGGCATACGAACTGCAAATGTGGGCTGTCCAGCTGTGACGAGTTGTGAGATGGGAGAGGAAGATAGGTCTTCTGGCATAGGTAGAAGAATTGACAATGGTCCTGGCCAGAACTTTTCGATCAATGGAGCGTAAATTTCAGGGATTTTTTGACCTGGTACCAATAATTTCCTTTGCAATTGATCTAAGGAGGATACATGAGAAATTAGGGGATTATCAGAAGGTCTGTTTTTCGCGGTGAAGATAGATTTGACCGAATCTGAGCTCAAACAAGATGCCCCAAGACCGTACACTGTCTCTGTCGGAAATCCGATTGCGTGCGATGTGGTTTGAAGAGTATGTGCCGCTACCTTGAGATTTTCCAGAGTGACAGGATCAGACACTGTGAGTTGAGTTCCCGTAGTATCAAACGAGATGGAACTTCGATCAACAGGTAAAATTTTGGTTTGAAAGGTAGGTGTCATGGTGGTCAAGTTTCGACGCCAGATGACGGCTAGACGGAGTTTATTCAACTTTGAAGATTATTTTTGTAGAAATAAAAGCTTTGGAAAAAATTAGTCCTATTTGCACAGCCATATAATTAGAGATCCAAAGACTATTCATATTGATCCTTCTAATTACGTGTATTTTCAATTTGTAAATATTTTCCATGTTTGGTTTTGCAAAGAAATTGGTGTCCACGTTGGAAACCCAGGCAACGACCTATTTAAATGTTGGGGAATCAACGACCGAGTCGTCAATGGGATTGAGAGTGATAGCGGTGGATAAAAACTCTCTAGGTCAAAAATTTGGATTCGAAAGTTGGTTCGATTTTATAATGGCCGTCAATGGATACGAAATCATGTCGTTTTTGCAAGAGGCCCAAAATTCCAATCCATACGCACAACAAGAATCTGATCTAAGTTACCAACGACTCCTGGAATTTTTAGCATACGAAGTCAACGTCAATAAATCCGATCTGGTGTTCCGAGTTTGGAGCGCTAAGGGAGGTGTTGAAAGAGAGATAATCATTCCAAATCACGAATTCAGCCTTGAAAATAACGATCAATTAGATGATATAAGCATTTCTCCGTCAAAGGAATCCAAAAATGTGGTGCAAAACTCTGCTTTCAAACGATTACAAGTATCTCTCCAATTGAGTCCATTGAGCACAGCCGGGTTTGTTTGGCATGTGATGAAGGTTCATCCAAACTCACCAGCATATCAAGCTGGAATCATGCCTGACGAGTATATTTTGAATTGTGAAGGTGGATTACTTGCTACAGGAGGTGAAGACTTACTTGGAAGAGTGATACATTCAATTTACGTGAAATTGAAACAGGATGCCAATTCTAGTTCGAAGCCATGTTCCGTGGTATTATATGTTTATAATCATGATTATGATTCAGTGAGACCGGTCACAGTGAACCCAAATGAAAGTTGGGGTGGTCGTGGATTGTTGGGATGCGATATAGGATATGGTCTTCTGCATAAAATTCCAGAGGTGATTGGGAAGTTCCAAGAAGACGTGGATTCAGACATTGATTTTGCTCCCGGAGGAGTGATGTTCACTAACGATACGTATCAACCTCCTTCAGATAACGTTTTGCCACCTGCTGTGCAAGCTCCATCTTTTGGGACAAACACAGAATCTATCGAGTCTGTTCCAAGACGCAAGAAGGGACCTAGACACACTGTGCCAAATACTGACCTCTCGAGTTATTTTGAAGAAGAAACTGCTAAATCCAAGTTGATTGACGGGGATCGCAAGATTGATCACGGCGAGGTTCCAGCTCCACCGAAAATACAGAAAGAGTAGCTAGAATTGTTGCTTCCATTCCAACCATTCCGAATGCAAAGTCTTAATAGTTTGTTTGGAGTGGAATGAGTCTTTAATGAGTAATAATTGACATATTTTGAAGTTTAACCCCCAATTCACGATGTTGAGGTCTCGAAGAACCAATGATGTAAGAAAGCATAAAGATCCAAGGAATTGTCCCAGTAGAGTTCCCACCCAGACCTGGGCGAATGTATGGTATTCGAAGTACAACCTGGAATAGCAGACTGCCACTTGGCAGATCAACAGCAATGAAAAGATCCCCAGTTTGAAGGTTTGAGCCATTGGAGTGGGCCATCGTAGAAACAATCTCAATGACATGTATGTGACAAAGAACGCAATAAATTGTGCGTGGGAGGAAGGCATCCCGTAGAGAAGATTTCCATCGGCCTTAAAAATCCTCCCCCTGATGGGTCTTTCAAGTTTGATCGTCCGTTTGACAATCCAGCTCACCACATCATTGATCACTTGTCCAGCTGCAATTAGACAGCATTCAATCTCTCTAGAAACGATGAACCAGGAGAATAGAAACACAAGAATCAAGACAGGTAACAAAGAGAACAGTGCCACGGATAAACTGATCGTACTGGATTCGTCATAAAGAATATATGTATGATCAAAAGGAACAAGAGGGTTCATTTTGGGAAACAAAGTTTGAAAAAAATATTTATGGAGTTGGAAGTCTTGTTGGATGAATTGAAGAAGGGTCCGGCGAATTTACAAGATGTTCTCCAGAAACTTACGACATTCACTAAGGATACTGATAGATTAAGGATCTGCGTGGTTTTGATCAACCATACGTTGAATGTTTACGGATTATCAGATAAGAATGTTCGAAGACTTATATGTGATCTGCTTTGTTGCAGAGTTGGATTGGCTCAGCTTGTTGTTCGAATGAAACACAAGATAGATGAAGATGTATTTGGTGTTATCAATGATTTGATCGGAGAAACTTTGGCTGATAAATTGGTGGTGATGTCAGATGGAGAATTGTCCATCATGAGACCATTGTTGACTGGTAGACTATATGAAGAACTAAACAGGGCAGTCATCGAGTTAAAGACAGATAGATCTCGAGATTTGGTTGATGAGTATTCTGAGTTGATCTTTGAGATAGCATTGAAAAAGAACATGGATTGGAAGTTTGTGAACGGATGTATTCGTATGAACGGAGTTGATCTGTTCAAGAGGGAGAACTTTATCAGTTTGGTGACCATGTTTAATCACAAAGGTGATTTGATATTTATGAAGGAGTTGCTCAGACGTTTGGAGAACCGTGTCACCGAGACGAACATAGCTGGATACTATAGACTTTTCAGCGAATTTAAAGTTGATGATTGGTCATTGGTTGCTGGCTTCGTGGTAAAGTCATCTCTTTGGTTACAGAAATTGATTGTTAGTCTGATGAATGTTACAGATTCTATTTTGCATAAGCAACTCTCACTGTTTTCCCTCAAGTCATACGTCCAACAAACATCCTACAATGAACAGGAACGATTGACTAGATTAATAATTTTACTTCTTTCAAAGCTTGATCATAGCACTATCAAAGAGATTTCTTCCGAAAGAACATTTCTAAATGCAATTACCAATCATTTGGAATCCAATTCTCCAAAACTCAGATTTCTGGGTATGTTTGTCGGTGATTTTGTCCATGAACGTCTTTTAGGGAAACCAATGTTTGACATCAAAGACCATAATACTGAGAGACAAGAATTTTTGAGATTGTTGATGACAAAGATTGATAGCTGTTCGTTGGATGAGGCGTTCGAGATCATTCAAGTTAAACACTTACAAGTACAAAAATCTCTGCACGATAAAAGAACATTGATTTTACCAGAGCCGGTGTCGATAGATTCAGACCCAGAGGATTCTGACGACGACACAGTTTCACGGAGAAAGACTGTTCCTGTGCCCGTGTATCTGAAGGAAGTGATCTCATACTTGCAAAGTGATTCACAGAAAGACCAATTGGCATATGAAAAACACGAGGTACTATTTAAGTTATTACCTCAGATAGTACGCACTAAGCAGAACACAGAAGAACTCAAGTTCTATTCAGAGAGTCTGATGGACTTGGTATTGGGACTTCCAAATACCTATAACTTTGACAACTTTGAATCCTGGAGATTATCCTCTTGCATTTCCATTTGTGTCGGCGATTTTGACCAGGCATCTGAATTTCTAGTCAAAAGTTTCTATTCTGGAGATCTCTCAATGAATAAACGTGTTCTTATTCTAAGTTGTCTTAGTTTATCCGCAAGAGAACTATCTGGAGTTGAGGATCAATTTGTTTCTGGAAAGCAAAACGTTCCTGGAATTGGTCCTCAAAAATTACCTGATCATATACACCAACAATTTATGAAGTACGACGAACAGAAATTGATAGAGCCAAATTTGAAGAGTATCTCTGATCGAATGGAGATATTAGAGCTCACTGGAACAGTGACAAGAATGTCCACCCACTTGACTAATAAGAAGACGTCAAAAACCAAAGATACTAGATTTATCAACAAACAGCTACCAAAAATGTATTTTATATTGATTTCCGTCTGGCAAGAGGTCGATTCTACAACCGGATCAGGGTTCCAAATTGGACAGTTTTCTCCTATTCTGAATTCTCATTTTCTCAAGAGCCTGTCATTGATTCTTGATTGTGCAATCCCTTCGTCAATACAGGTTATTGACATGATCAGAGAGTTGATTTTGATACTAATAAGTCAATTGAAGGTGCTAACATCACGGATGGAAGATATTGTTCTGGAAGGTATACTCAATTGTTTACGAACTATATTACAGGAGAACGGCGAGCTGCTTCAAAAACTGGTCTTGAGTGAACTTGTGTTTTGTCGTGATTATCTGATATTAATCCTCGAAGCCGGTATCACAGACGAAACATTAGTTACGAATTCCCGTCACATCGTATCGGCTATCAATCAATTAGCTCCGAATTTCTAGCTCGAGAGATGTACTTGACAAAGTATTCCATCGTTGGTAACACTACGCTAGAGGTGTGTCGTATCAACACTCGACCCATTTCAAACTGCGCTCGATCAGGGTCTCTCCTGGTTTATGAATGAAACACTCCTACGAGTCAAATGAAGTCCATATCATAGCTAAATATCTGGGACGAAGCTAGTTCCCGGAAAGAAACAGATCTTCCCCTTTGCCCGGGTATTATTCCATCTTTCTGCATGCGATCATTCACAGTTGCCGATAATACTGACTTAATACCGCATCTATTCATTGTCCATGTGCAGTGATATATTTGACAAGGAAGCGGAAATAACGATTTTTCTACACCCGCACCTACGTTCTCGGAAAAGTTCTCCTTCATGTATTTGAGACCATAACCACCCTTTGAGTATATTGTTGAGTGGATCCGATTAGAAGAATACTAGTTCATTGACCTGCTGGATGTCCTCGCCGAGGGATTTTCATACTAGGAAACTAAAGTTATCCTTCTGACGACGAAATTATGCGGCGTCCTGCACCCCAGTCGATTTTTCGCACTCTTCCATTATGAGCATTCGCAGCTTACTTATTTTTCACTTGTCTGTATGTTTTCAGGAGGATCACCGCAGTCGATGCACAGATGCAGAAGATCATTAGACATATTCCTACAAAACCTAGATCAAGTCAAAACAGAACACGTCTCCTTGATGTTTCAGTATTCTAGAGCTGGTAGCACGTTATCCTTTTATATATCCTGAGTACCGTTGAACTGGAGTACTAAGTCTAGTATTGCACCCAATCTAACCTACATCTCAAGTAGCTACACCCAATCAAATGATTCTCCAGCTCCCGATATGCCTGGAAACTTCAATTTAAAACATCTCAACACCAGTAAGATATTATCCCTTACAGAAAACTTTTTCCGAAAGAAGCAAAAAATGGCATTAGTTCATCGCTGGAAATAGAAATGGACCCTAGCAGTCCGTGGTCAACCTGCCGGTCGATATTTTGTAGCTTAGTTGTATTGTCGAGGAATACCTGAAACAGTTAATAAAGAATAAGAGGGGCTTAAACAATGACTTAATTGGGGATCTCCTACAAAAAATTGTCTGATCGGCTTGTCCCTGTCCAATTTGCTGCAAGAAGAAACATCTGCAGATTGTCTTCGTGAACGGAGCCGGATCTGACATGAAAAATAGACCAATTACGATGTATAGATTCTAGTGGGTCAAAAATGTACCCCGCAGCTGACAGCCTGCAGATCTCGGAGTTTTACCAACTCCCCATATGGCCGGCCGACTAAGCAGCTTCTCCAGGGAAGGGCTAAGAAAACTCCAAGAGATTTCCCGGAGTTCCTTGGCATTGCTAGCGCACCCCGTGTTAATTATCCGAAGTCGTTAGGTGGACTAAGAATTTGAGGCAGCACCAAGGTCAGTTGCGTGACGTTTTTTGGGTACCCATTTGCAGCAAAATTTTCTAGTAGGTCACACTTTTTATTCGAGGTTATGACTCCAATCCATTCATAACATGCTAGTTACAATACGGGGTGCTAAAGCCTCCATTGTTAAAAATATTCCGCCGGACGTTGCCCGCGGTTTTTCCTTCATGCAGTAGCAGTCTCCCCAGACGATCTACCTCGTCAGAATTTTCAGCTCCATTCGTCCTCAAATACCACGAAAGTCCTGAAAACTTTTGTATAATCTTGTTTTCAGTATGAGTGATCTGGAATCCCTCAGTGTCAAAGAGGACAACCTTAAAACCGCAGTTGAGGCGGAACAGACTCCACATGTCGTCCTTACGACTAGTTCTATTGCTAACTACGCCAAAACTAGATTCACAGATCTCGTGCCTTCCAAAGACATGATGAGAGCCAACAGACATCTGTTGAACCCTATTCCGGGACTTAGAAAGATACCTGCAAGACAATGGGTCATGTTTGCATCCGCTTTCATGGCTTGGTCTTGGGACGCTTACGACTTCTTTTCTGTTTCGTTGAACGCTACTATATTGGCCGAGTACTTTGGTAAGTCTGTTAAAGACATAACCTGGGGTATCACCTTGGTGCTCATGTTGAGATCCGTTGGAGGTATCATCTTTGGATATCTTGGTGACAGATACGGAAGAAAATACCCACTGTGTTTGAACATCTTCTTGATGGCTTGTATCCAGTTCGGAACATATGGTGTCACTACTTACGAGCAATTTTTAGGAGTTAGAGCCATTTTCGGTATTATGTTGGGTGGTATATATGGTAATGCTGCTGCTACTGCTTTGGATGACTGTCCTGTGGAGGCCAGAGGTTTCATCTCTGGTGTTTTGCAACAAGGCTACACTTTTGGTTACCTTTTGGCTGTTATTTTCACCAGAGCTATTGTCGACAACGTTGCAATGACTTGGAAAGCTTTGTTTTTGCTTGGAGGATCTGTCTCCATCTGTTTGTTTGTCTTCAGATTGCTACTTCCAGAAACAAACGCGTTCCTCCGTCAGAAAGAGATCGAGAGATATAATGAAGAACATAACATTCCACATCCAACTTTCTTTGAAAAAGCTGGTGGTGCGCTCAAGTCTTATTGGCTCATGATTATCTATTTGATCTTGCTGATGTCTGGTTTCAACTTCATGTCCCATGGTTCGCAAGATTTGTATCCAACCATGTTGACCAAACAATATGATTTCTCTAGTGACAGATCCACTGTGACCAACTGTGTGGCTAACTTAGGTGCTCTCGTGGGAGGTGTTTTTGTTGCTCACATGTCCAACTTCCTTGGAAGACGTTTGATGATCATGATCTGCTGTGTTGTTGGAGGTGCATTGATCTACCCATGGGCATTTATCAATGGATCTGGAATCAATGCAGGAGCATTTTTCTTGCAATTCTGTGTCCAGGGAGCATGGGGTGTGATTCCTATTCACCTTTCTGAGCTTGCTCCACCGGACTTCCGTTCATTTGTCGTCGGTGTGGCATATCAACTGGGTAATCTTGCATCGTCTGCATCCTCCACCATTGAGACCACCATCGGAGAGGACTTCCCACTCACAAATAGTGCTGGAGAAGCTGCCTATGATTATGCTAGAGTCATGGCTATCTTTGTGGGTGCTGTCTTCGCATACGTCCTCTTGATCACTTTCATTGGTCCAGAGCACAAGATGGTTTCCTTGACCCATAACATTGAGGAAGAGGAGGTCGAAAGTCGTGCTTAGGTTATCATTATGGTATTTATTTGTGCTATCTATTCAGTAACAATATTATTCATATTTCCGAGCTCCCAAGAAAATTCATCCTTGGATTGCTCAATAGCAATATAGCAGTATCCGGGTTTTGAATGACCTCGTCTAACTTATTTGTTCCGGAAGCCAGATTCTAATTTCGCAAAAATGTATATTCTAATCTTATCGGCGAGCAAACTTTCCTATTTAGGAATTTATCCTCGGCAACATATCAAGTGGGTAGTCTGTAAATCACATATATATATGGAGGGACGCATGCTATGCTAGGTCACTTCATTGACATGAAATTATCTTTATATGGACCCTTCACCAACACTACCGAGAATCCTGAATTGTTTGAAACTTTCAAGCCCAAAATTCAGGCTTATAGAGCCAAATTGGCAGCAGGAATTCTTGATGAATACAAATTGCCAGATAGTTTGATTCCCTCCGAATTTGGAGTTGATGTGACTGTGATTCCAAAACAGTTCCTGTCGGATTCGGAATTTGCAATCACTGAGACTTCAGCTACAGAATTGGCAGCAAAGATCGCAGCAGGAACCCTGACGTCTGTGGAGGTTTTCAAGGCATTTGCCAAACGGGCCACTGCTTGTCACCAGCTCACCAATTGTGCAATGGAGTTGTTCATTGATGAGGGACTTGAAAGAGCTAAACAACTTGACAAGCACTTCAAAGAGACTGGAAAAACTGTTGGACCATTACATGGTCTTCCAGTTTCGATAAAAGAACATTTTGGATACAAGGATAAGGTCACACATGCAGGGTATGTTTCTCTAATCGAGTCTCTGACTGAAGAATGGTGTCAACCGATAAAAATGATGTACGATGCCGGAGCCATTTATTACATCCGTACCACCGAGCCTCAAACTTTGATGCATCTTTGCTCCCATAACCAAATCACTGGGATTTGCAGAAATCCGCACAACACCAATTTGACTAGTGGAGGATCTAGTTCTGGAGAGGGTGCCATGGCTGCCTTCAAAGGATCGGCTTTCGGTCTTGGTTCTGATGGTGGTGGATCGATCCGTGCTCCATCTGCCTTTTGTGGAGTCTGGGGTATTCGTGTCACCCAAAAACGGGTTCCACAGAACGGAATGGTTCTTGCTTCATCCACCGGAACTAATGATGGAGTTCCTGCTGTTACTGGTCCAATGGCACGGTCGGCAGAAGATTTAGAACTGGCTATGAAAGTCTTATTGGACAAGCCTTGGGAAACAGATTCGACCTTGATCCCGATGCCGTGGAAGGAGTTGCCTGTTCCTGAAGTTTCTGGACTCACCATTGCCATCTGCTATGACGATGATGTGGTAAAACCTACGCCTCCAATTATCAGAGGCTTAAAGTATGTGGCAGAAAAGTTACAAGCCGCAGGAGCCAAAGTTGTTGAATGGAAGCCACTCAATGTCCTTTCAATTGTGGAGGCCGTTAACAATACCTACAATGCCAACAAAAACAAGGCTCAGAATGATTTGCTGGCAGCCTCTGGTGAACCATTAGTGCCATTGACATACAATTGTCTGAAGTTTGGATGTGGAGAAGACGGAATCTCTTTGGTTGATTCTTGGATGATCGCTAAGTTTAGAGACGAACAACGCAACGTTTACCTGCAGACAATGAACGAAATGGGAGTTGACTTCATTCTAATGCCAACATACTGCAATGTCGCTCCTAAACCAGAAACTTGTCATTATTGGGGATATACATGCATGTGGAACTTTTTGGACTTTCCAGGAGTGATTTTCCCCACCGGATTGAAAGTCGATCCGGAATTAGATGCAACAGATAAAAGTTACAAACCTCGTTCTGAGATCGAGGCATACGAACATTCATTGTATTCAAACGCTGAGGATTTCAAAGGAGCTCCAATTGCATTGCAATTGGTCGGAAGAAGATGGTTCTGTGAATCGACTTTGAAAGCCGCACAAGCTATCAGTATAATTTTATAGTGGAAGATAGTGACACACCTTAGACCTACATTTAAAAATACGTCTCCTTATCAGAAACTGAAGTATAAGATGTGGAGGCTGCTAGTACCAAAGTTGTAAAATTGTAATGACCCCAGATTTAAATAGACGCTCACGAACAGGTTGCCTGACTTGTCGAAAACGTCGGATCAAATGTCAGGAAGGAAAACCGGTTTGCCAGGCCTGTGAGAAGAGTCTATACAAGTGTGTTTGGGCCGGAGATCTCGAGAGTGTCCGATTGGAAAAAGTTCCGCGCAAGCAGTATGTGTTCGTTGAAGGAGCAGTAAGGGTTAAAAAGCAAGCTCCAAAGAAAAAACAGGCACAATTAACTTCCGAGCAGCAGCAGATTCTTGATGATTTCATGTTCAGACGGTATCTTTTGGAGATGGTGAACCAGGTCAAGTTGAACGGCTACAGTTCTTGGATCGTTGGGGTTCAGTTTTCTCGAGATGATGCTTTCTATTTTGATGTGTGCGTGAAAGGATTCATGGTTTCTGTTTCTCCGTTATTGACTCATCATGATCTGCAACCAGGAATAGTAATGATTCCGCAATGTTACAACAATCTCCTGTTAAAGGACATATTTTGCGCTTGTGGAGCTGCTTATTTGTGCTGGGAAAACAAGGACATGGTTCCTACAGCCACAGAAAGATTTGAATCTTGCTTTCAGCGTTTGTACGAGGTCGCCGACTTGTACATCGAGTCGGAGAATAATCATTGGTTGTTGATCGCGGTTCTATGCCTTTATTTCCGAGAAAAATATCTAGGTGATCTAACTGGAAGAACTTCATGGCTGTTGAGGACAGCTTTGGAGATCATTCAAGGATGGTTTAGAAAATACAATTGCGGTCCAGAGTCTAATATCGAACTAGAAGACTTGATAATGCCCACAGAAGTTCTTCTAAGCTCGACCGAAAAGATGTTACTGGAAAGTTTTGTCTATAATTATTCAGTGTCTCTGATTGTTCGTGACGAAACTGCCATCAAATCTTTGACATCTCCTTTTGAACTGATGGACCAGCTGCGTCCTTATCTAAACCAAAAATTGTTTGACTGTCCAGCTCCATGGATGAATAATCCTGTCATGGGAGCCTCGTTATCTGCAGTCGAATTGGCAGCCAAATCTAGCTGGCTACGGTTTCAGTACCCCCTGAATTCTCAAACAAAAAGTCTAGCTAGTGGACTGCTTAACGTGGCCAAATACTATGTGGCTCCAGTGTTGCCACCAAATGTGCGCTCGAGCCAGCCTCCACATGTTCAAAAACGCATGATGGAGAGTTGTTGTACTGCCCAGATGGTAGCCTGGGCCGCCCAGATTCTGTTATTGAAACTTCTGTATCCAGAATTGACTGCTTCCGATCCAGAGATTCAAAGTCTTGTTGGTCGAATCATGACCACTTTAAAACAATTGAGCCTTCATTGTCAAGCTTCGTCCATTTGTACATGGCCCTTATCGATTGCTGGAACTGCAATCACGGACAAAGCACAACAAGCATATTTCAGCTGGAGATTGGTGAACTTCAGCAGTGCGCTCAAAATGTCGTCTTTCGACAGCATTCAATCGTTTTTGGCTGTTGTTTGGGGAACCAACAAAGAGCCCGGCCCCGGACTAGACGCTTTACTTGGTCCTAAATATTTCCAATTATTGACTCTATAGTAATAATCTAACAATATCCAAAAGGAAACGTCTAAGTGATCATCAACTCCCCACCGGATCTCATTTGAGTATTGATAGCAGTGAAATTTTGCATTACACTAGTTGGAACTGGAATAGCTATGCGGTAGAGTTCTCTAAGCTTCTTACTGTCTCCAGCACATCTATCAATAGTATGATTGCCAATAGAACCTTGATTAGATCTATCTAATATCATAATAGTAACATTGACGCCTTTAGCCAACTCAAGATTGAACCTGGATGACTTTTCAGACCGATAAGAGGAAATCACGTGACTCGATAGATTCTTGGAAACTTGTTTGACGAGTTTTAGTTACATTCCTCTGGAAGCTCCAGGGATGAAATAGGTCAAGATTTTGACCACAGCTCAGGCAACAACTAGGGGAGAGTACAGAAACCGAGTTTTATATTTATAATTTACTTGCTTTTGGTTTCGGATGAGATGAACATGTCTCCTAATCCGGCAATTTTGGAAACAAAGATGGCAGAGAGTAGACTTGTAGAGACTATGGTTGCCAAATCCGCATTCACCGGACTTTGATCCAATTTAGTCACAATTCCTGCTCCATACATAGTGGTGATAGCCATTGATGTGAATGCTCCAATTGTAATGACCAATTTACATAGTTCATCCCAAGGACTGATAGCATCTGGTCTTTTAGCAAGGTTGAAGGTTGTCACCTTATGGATCCTATAATAATCAAAAGCAAGAATGACCACGTTCACACAGAAACAGGAAAATGAAGCCAATGGCCATGCCGGCCCAAACAATGCTAAATATCCCATTTGGATCACCTGTTTACGATATTGGTCATCCAGATCAAACGAAATAGACTTCTCACGACCGAAATAGATCTTGAAGAAAGAGATAGACAGAAACACAAGACCAATCATTGGACTGCGATAGGTGAAGAACTGAAATTGTCCTGTCAAGCGGTTGGCATTGGCCACAAATTGGGATTGGAGAGGCAGATATAGAGATAATTCTGGAAGCACTGTGTTCATTTGGTATCCGAAGGGAAGATAAATAAATGCACTGATAAGAAGTGGGGCATACGAGGTGAGAAAGTCAAAAACGAATTGTTTGTATATCAATGCTTGTGAATCTAATGCAGATGTGTTTCTCTTGACCATTTTCATATAATATCCAAAACATTTTGGAACCGTGAAAATTCCAATGGCCATAGGAACTAGATTGAATATAAACAGCGGTGTACCCGAGTAAAGTTCTAACAGACAAACCTCGATGGACATCGCACAGAGTTGATGGATTACAAATAGAAATCCTGCGATAATTGCCTTTGGAGCAAAATAGAGATGCTGCATATCATTAGTTTTGGAAACGGAGCTTTTTTGATCCAGCAAATTGAAGTACACCAAGAGTGTCCAACAGGTGTTCAACATGGTGAACGTCAAAGAGTAAGGTCTGAACCAGTATCCGATTGCTGAATGAGCAAGCAGAAGAATCATGTAGATAATCTGTTTAGTGAAGTACATTTTATGACGAGGTCCGAAAGAGTCAAGATTCAAATTTTGAGCTGGAAGTTCCAATTTTTCGACAGGAACACATATGGACTCCAAGTAACCATCGTGACTGACGAACTTGCCGTCCTGTTCCACACTAAGGGCCTTTGCTAGTTCGAGGTGGTTGTTATTGATGAGAATCATGACAAGTTTTTTTCACTGCGAGTAAATCGCGTATCTAGACAAATTTGGTAAGATTTCACGCACTTAGCCGCACTAATTTTCTCCAGATTTTTTCAATGCAAAAGTATGCACGAATGAGATTGCGGCGTAAATCGACAATAACCACCAGAATACAGTGCCTATACTGTTTCTGTCTGTATAGGCAAGAACACGGGCGGAAATTAGGGGTGCCACAAAAGAAGTAACACCGCTAGCACTCATGGCAACTCCGTTAATGAACGAGACGTGTTCTGGAGCCGAGGCTCTGTGAAGAAGGATGAACACAAAAGGAAAGCAGATAACTCCACCAGTCTCCTTCAGAATCAAAGTAGTGTACAATAATGCTCGGGAGCCGATAGATTGGGATTCACCTCGGTTGAACGCAGTCAGGGGCAGTAAGAAATATGCGATTACGAAAGCCACCACTCCCAAACGATAAGCTTTCATAATTCCTAGTCTTCGTTCTAGCATTGGAGACATGAAAAGAACCATGAAGATTCCAGCCAATCCTCCTGCTGACATCACAGTACCAATTTCCTTATATGGAAGACCCAGACCTCCTTTCAATCCGAAAGGAAATCTCAGAGATTCCTGAATGTATGGAGCAGCAAGGAAAACAGAAAGGAAATGGGAAAAGACTAGAATATGTGACATCAGGAAACACTGACTGATGATAATATGGGCAATCTCAGAGGAGAACACTGGAGAACTTGTGACAAATGGATTAGTAGCAGGCTCTTCTGAAAACTCGTCGCCCAGATCAAACTCCTGATCGATTTTGTCCAATGAGAGATACGATTGTTTGATACCCACTAGTTTTCGTAACTTATCACCAAGAAAGACTCCAGTGTCAAAATTTGAGCGCAACTCAACGTGCGTTTCCTCGAGAAATAAAAACACTAATAACGCGGCAACGAGAACAATGATAGCAATGATCATATTTGCCTTGAAAAATGGATGAACATCTGGGGTTTCAGTGGCAGTTTTCTGAGGTATGGTGATCAATTGAGAACTTAAGGTAGGACCTATCATGAAGCCAACATTAAAGAAAAGAGGAACTATCGAGAAGGCAACAGATTGATGACGCTTCTCGTTCGTCATTTCACCAAGGATGGTTCGGATAGTTGAAATACTATTGTTTGTGATTGCTCCAATTATTTTGGAAATTATCAAACCTGTGAAACTATTGCTATAGCCATAGATAAGAAGTGAAACAGCCTGACCAACTAAGCTGATCAGCAACACCGTCTTGCGGCCCCAATAATTGGCCTGACGGCCCCAAAAGATGTTGAATAATATGTGGAACAGACTCCCAACGGCAGAAAGATACGAAATATACACAGAGATATCACTTTCATCCTTTGCGACGTCAACATATTTAACCAAATGGTACATATACGGGAAGAGGGAGGTCTCTCCGATGGAGTCGACCAGCCTGGCTGCCGATATAATGGCCACCTGGAATAGGGGGAAACCTGCTAGAAACTCGAACATGTCACCAATACACAGTTACGGGCGAATTATCACTACGGTTCGGCAACGATCTGAATCCCCTAATTTGCACTGCCGCAGAACAAATCAGGTGCATAAGAAAAATTTATCTAACGCCGATCACTCCGCAAGATCCATATTTGAAGGGTCAGGATTTTGAGCCGCACCGGATGGCCTGAAAGTCATAAGAAGAGAGCTTTTGCGCTTTTCAACCAACAATCATATTTCAAGATGAAGTATCAGAACCTCGTTGCTCTTCTCTCTCTTACTGCCGGATCATTGGCAGCTTCCAGCGACTCTACTCAATCCAGTTCTGAGACTGTTACCGATCTCACTACTTACTCTTTGATTATCTCTAGATATGGTGCATTTTTCACCAAGGTGATTACTGGTACCCCGGGAGTGACTCTTGCTTATGTTGACCAATATCTCACCGATACCAACATTCTGGCTTACACCGTTGGTGATTCTTCTGCCTCTGCCTCGTTCTGGAGCAGAATCTCCGAGGAGTCCGCCGAATCTGCATCTGCTGCTGCCACTGCTACCTCCAGCGAAGCTACTACTACTGATGATGATTCTTCTACTTCGGAAACCGAATCTTCTTCGACCAGCACTTCTGAATCCAGCAGTTCGTCATCCAGCAGTTCTTCTGCCGGAGCTGCGGGATCTAGTGGTCTCCAAAATGTCGGATTGGCTGTTATGGGATTAAGTCTTGGCTTGATGCTGTTGTAATCATGTCGACTAAATAGCTTTACTGACCAATTGTAGGGAAATAGATTATCCTTAAAATTGAATCTTGCCGGACAGACCCGGTTGGCCACACAGAACTTGCGTGTAATTGGACCACTTTGGTTGGCCTTTTCTTGGCAGCTGGAAACTGCAACCAAAACTATTTTTCTCGGGATTTAATTTGAGGGTTTCGTAATGCATGCAATCTCTCCTGCAAGCGTCTGCACTTCAAAATGGACGGCATTTATTATATGCACCTGTTTAATCAGGAATATCTCTTTAATCTATGTCAAAGACATGTATGTATTGCAGTTTTCCCACGAACTTTCTAATCCTCAAGATGCCGGCAATTGGTTACAAAGATCAAGTCCTGGGTTTTCCAAGACTCCAGGTCTCGTTGATATTCCTGGTTCAGTTTGTCCAATATACAGCTTTACAATCCACACACAGCTATATATGGCATATTATCAAAAGTTTTCATAAAGCCAAACTTCACAATGAAGTGTTGGTCTATATCGGCTACTTGGCGTTTGCTGATGGTGCTCCAATGGCTCTCAGTTACATTTTTTGGGCCTTTCAAGCAGAAAGAATAGGTCGGAAACCGGTCATCATAATTGGTCTATCTGGAGTGGCAATCGGTATGCTATTATACGGTTTCGGAAGAAAGTTCTATCTCATTTGGATCGGAAAGCTCATTGTGAGCTTGCTGAATGCTAATCCAGTCATGGCTAGAACTGTCTTGAGTGAAGTTGCCACCAATCCCGACCATCAACCTTTAGCTTTCTTGACCATCCCTGTTGCCTATGCTGTGGGAAGTTGGTTAGGACCTATAATTGGAGACAATCTGATTACTCCATGGACTGGTCCTCCACCGGCAGATGCTCCTCCAGATCGTCGTTTTATCAAGGTCTTCCCATTTGCTAAACCGAACATCGTTCTTGCAATTATGTTGCTTTCGGTGGCTTTGCTGGTTTTCTTGTTCTTTGAAGAAACCAATCCTCAAATTGATTCGTTGAATGATAGAGGTTTGGCTCTTGGAGACATGATTAGATCTAAGCTTGGACTTGGAGTTTCTAGAGAACCAAACAGCACCAAGTTTGACAATCTGGGGCAAAATTTGATGCAAGACACTGAAGATATAGAATTGAACGAAATTGGAGAAGAACCAACTATCATTTCTGCATCCAGCAGACCTTCAATTGTCCAAGCTGGTATTTCTCATACTCTGTTTGGTTATCTGAGTCAATTATACGTTATTAAATCAGATTCGTTGCTTACAGACTCTCTGAACAAAGATAGTCTTTCGTTTCCTCTGAAGTTTAAAGGTGGATGTGGTGTCAATTGGGCAGATCTTCCAAGTATCGTTACTAGCTCTTCAATGGCTGGGCTACTTGCTTGTATCGTCTTAGTTCCAGTTATTGCCAGATATGGCAAGATCAACACTATCTACCGCACCAGTTTGATGATGTTTACAATTGTGTTCTTCATTCTACCACTCTATGTTTTTGCTTCTCCTGATAGCAGTGGTCTTTCGCAATCTGCCTATTACGGACTTTTGTATATTCTTTCATTCTTTGAAAGTTCATTGTCTCTGCTCGGATTTGCTTTTGCTGCTACTCTTCTGAACTCTCAGGTTCCCGAGAAAAACCGGGGAATGGTGATTGGATTCGTTATGGCTGCTTATGCTTTTGTTGACTATTTCGGAATCGTGGCTACCGGATGGATCCAATCGCTATTTAATGGCATTGGATTCCAGACTTTCTTCTGGTGGATATTGGCAGTCATATCATTGGCTACATTTTTGCATTCACGGATACTAGCTATTTTCTAAATAGGATACAAAGACTTTATCTTTCTAAGTACTAAAAGAACAAACTCCAGGCAATGGCAGCAATTCCGGTGAATGGTATTGCCAAAGAGGCTGCACCAGCAGAGGAGGAGGATGAGGAAGTTGTAGCTTCGCTGCTGGAAGACGAAGAGGATGAAGTGGTAGCTTCAGTGGTGGAGGTGGAGGTGGTAGAATAAGTGAAGATAGTGGAGGACAATGCAACAGTAGTAGCAGCTTCATCTGGATCATAGAAGTCGTAGTACGACTGGTTCAACAGTCTAGGAACTAAAGAGGCAGAGTAGTTGTTTCCCGAGAGAGAGAGACCACCATCAATACCATCGAAATAGAAGTAATAAGTCTCGTTGTACGAGACCTCCAGGAAAGAGTAGTCTTTAGAACCATCGTAATAGACCAAGTGGCCGTAAATGGTAATTGGGTTGGTGGTGGCAGTCTTGTTCAAGGTCACCAGACCGGTTTCATCGTTGACATTCCAGTAAAGAGGAGCGTCCAAAGATCCTTGAGACGACTCAGTCACTTCATAATATCCTTCATCGGTGATGAAACCAGTGAAGTTGTAGCAACTGGAACAGTCAGGGAATATACCAACAATATTGTCCTCGTTGTATTGAAGAACAACATCTCTTCCCGGAGTAAACTCGTCGGTCAAAAGACCAGCATGTAGAACAAATTCATCAGAGGTGGCCAAAACGGTGACTGTTTGAGCGGCCAAGAGAGCAGAAAGCTTGAGCAAAGATTTAGAGTTCATGTTGCAAAGAGCTAGTAGTGAAGAGTTTGAGCCCAAACTTTTCACTTTTAACCTTCGCATCCCCTGTGGAGTGGTTCAATAACTTGCATACTATTGTAACCGCGATACCGGAGGTTCCCAACCAACCATGGCTCAAGATTAGGATATTCTAGTCACTAATACACCGCTAACTCCCGTTATCCGGACGAAATTTATATGGATATGCGGATACAGCTTATGTCACGCATTTGAGCCCTTCAAAGCAAAATGCACTCCGCTCATTGAACAGAAGTCATCGTAAATTCGTCCCGATTAGATGGTCGTACAATTCCGATTGCCATTTCGTACCATCATGGAGCAAACCTACGTACAAAACTGTATGCCAAGAAAAATCCCACGCATGAACTATGTAAAATTTCTCATCCGGGAAAAATGCACCTGTTCGGCATTTCCATTTACTAGAATTATCTTTTTCATCACCCGGTCCCATGGATAATTTTTTTTTTTGATTTGGTAGCTCTACCTCCAACTGAATCATCATGAGAACTGGCCTACGTTTTGCGTTCTTTGCTTTGAGTATTAACAGGGTTTTGGCCGCCGCCGTGCCTCAACCCGATGCGGCTGTTCATATCGCCAAAAGAGATGCTACCACTACCTTAACCGGCAGTACATGGACTGCCACCACCGGAACTACTACCACCGTCTTCACGCCATATGCGATTGACAGTGTCACAGTGTATGCCTCCCCAGATTCGTCCTCCACTTACTGGGTGTCTCTGGACAGTTCTGGAATCCCTTCTGGTGTGACCGCAACAATCTCTGATAGCTCGACTACATCTGCTTCTCCAACTCCAACCAACACTGCTTACCCAACTCCAGCTGCTGCTCCTCCTGTTCTGCGTTGTATGAATGATAGAGTGCCTTCCGACAGCAATCCTCTCTGTATCGCTAACGAAACTCAATTTGTCTCTGGAGAAACCTACTGGATCACCTGGAATCCATTATATTGGAACTCTGACAACTCTGATGATGGAATTCAAAAGATCCAAGTCGGCTTGGTCACTACTGATAACTCTACTATTTTCACCTCCAGCTATTATCCTAATGAGGACGGTTTCATCCCTCTGTACATTGATTCGTCCTATGTGGATGATGCTGATGGGGACTGGGTTGAACTTGTTCTGATCCCATTCCTTGACTCTGACGCTGTTTCAGCTGACTACAGCAACTATGGGGGAACCTATGTGAAATTTGTTTCGTCTGCAAGCAGTGCCAGTATCGACAGAGTTCCGTCTGATAATGGGTCCAGTTCCTCCACAACCACGACCACCAGTAGCTCTGCTACCTCCACTACGAGCTCTACCACCTCCACTTCGACTCACAAGAGTAAGGCCAAGATCATTGCCCCTGCAGTTGTGGTCCCAGTTGTGGTCATTGGTATCATCGGAGGAGTGATAGTGTACATCTTCATGGCTAGAAAGAGAAAGCAAGCTGTTCAACAAAACAACAAGGAGGATCTTCAAATGCATACTCTTTCAGCTCCATCTAGAAGAGCTGGTGATGCTGGATCTATTAAGACCGAAGCTACCGGTGCTAATCCTTTTGCCTAATCTGTATATTGTATATAGAAAAGCCCATTCGTTTTAATAATTACTATTGGTTTTAGTTAGTCGTTATATTATCCATACAAATTTGGGTATTGAGTACTTCGGTTAACACTGCAGGCTATTAAGAACTCAACCCAGCTAATGTCTTTAGAATAAAACTCTTACATCAAGAGCATGGCAGCACCACCAAGAACGGCACCAAGACCAACCTTAGCAACGGAGGCAGCAGCAGCTCCCTCGTAAGTGGAGATGCCAGCTTCGGAGGAAGAGGCAGCAGAAGAGCTTCCAGAAGCATAAGTTTCAGTTGTCTCGGCTGGGGAAGAGTAAGAGGAGATACCAGCTTCGGTGGAAGACTCCTCCTCGGAACTGGAAGCAGGAGCTTCAGTGGAGCTAGCCTCAGTGGAAGCAGGAGCCTCAGTGGAGCTAGCCTCAGTGGAGCTAGCCTCGGTGGAAGTAGCTTCAGTGGAAGTAGCCTCAGTGGAGCTAGCCTCAGTGGAAGTAGCCTCAGTGGAAGGAGCCTCAGTGGAAGAAGCAGCCTCCTCAGAAGAAGAGGTAGCAGTTTCACCATTCACATACGCCCAGAAAGAAGAGGAAGCAGCAGCATCACCAACGGTGTAGACGTGGATGTTAGTGTCGGTGACGTATTGCTCGGCGTATCCAAGGTCAGTGTTACCAATAGTTCTGGTCAATGGCTTGGTGAAGATAGCACCATCTCTAGAAATAACGAGGGAAAAGTAAGTGAGATCACCGTCAGCAGCGAGGACAGCAGTAGCAAGAGCAGTAAGGGCAGTAAGCGAAAGGAACTTCATTCTTGAATACAAAATTAATTATAGAATGTCTGGGCATTCGATACTTATATACGACTAAGATGGAATGTTCACATTCCACAGAATTCTGTGGACAACCGAAAAGTCCTTTTTTACTCGCGTAACCTGGTTCGCATTGGTCCTAGAATCAGCGCTTGTCTTGGTAAAAGAACAAGAATTTCCGTTTGGGGAAAGCCATTGCACGTTTTCGACGATTTTCAGTGGCCGGTATTGCTCAATAAGGGAGAATTATGTAAGTATGTGGCGACTATTATGAATAATTTAAATATCCGTCCTGCAGGACTCTACTAGCTGGATCCCGAAGGATGTTAAAAATAGCTATGATCCGGATAGTGCAAACTGTCAAATTCTGTCCCTAGGGCTTTGATAACGGGGTTTCCTGTTTGGGAATTTGATAGCATAGCCATAGTAATATCAGGTACACTCAACAGTAAGTGCTCTTACGGGGTTAGATTCTTGCCCCTGTTGATGTTCTCTATGTGCAGATGACCTCCACACATTTGTACTAAATTGATCGAAATACATACAATTTGTGGCTTAACGACACAATGCTGGTGCATATAATCCCGCAACCAAAGTCTTGGCATTTTATATCTTGTAGCCAATAAATCTAAGATGAAAAAAATATTAAGGTGTAAGGGGTGCTCGAAAAAGGTCAACTCTCAAATTGGGGAGGTACACGAAAAAGATGTAGCAGGGGTGGCAGCAAAAATAGCTTTCATGTACTCAACAGAGCCGTATAATCCAAGTGCTGCAAATGACAAGGAGGCCAGGCTGATCATGATATAGATTGTAACCACAAAAGGACTGCTACTGAAGCCCTTCTTTATAAACTCTAGCATTGGTCTATCATACCCAGTGACCACCATTGTGACCGGGTCATAATGCTCAACATTGTGTACATTGGTTTTCAGATAGGTTGCCCAGACATAGAACCAGTATGGGATAACATACGTCAGTGGAATCATTGTCAATGCAGAGGTAAAGGCAGAAATGGAGGCAACATTAGGCACTCCGGTAGCAACAACATAAATGATCGCCCAAACAATGGTAGTGGAAGTATACCAGAGAATCAAACCTCTCTTGGAACGGAAATCTAAGCCTTTGAAAATCCTCGGGAAGTAGTTCTTGTAAACAATCTTGGTCGAAACGTGACCGTAAAGAACACCTTGAAAGATTCCAACAAACCAGGTGATCACCGACAATGCCTTGAGTGCCTTTTCGTTTGCAATTCCAAAGACAGCAGGGGAGTTTGCAAATTGGCCCTGTCTGGAATAGACGGTGTTACCATAGACTAGATAGATGGCCAGAATAGCGCTTTGGGCAGTGATCATTGATTTCCAAAACTCCCATGGTCTTTTCATTTCAGCCAGAAACTCAGGAAACACCACGGAGCCAGCAAAAACATAGGAGATGTTCGAGATAGCCACCAATTTGTTCACTAGAGACTGTGGAGCCACAATGTATGTTTGGATAGTGTCTTTCGGTAATCCCAGTAGGTTTTCGGCGTTCTGCCAATTAGGTTCCTGAAGAAAGCCTAATTGAAGAAATAGACCTAAATAGTTCAGTGCAGACACAGCAAGACAAAGCTTACCAATGCTACTAAAAGACTTCAAACTGGAAATCAATCCCAAACCAGCACAATAGGCAAGAAGAAGACCTGTCCAGCAGTATCTCACGTCTTGCAGAATCATCATTGCTTCCAAACCACTGATTGCGACGTTGGCAGCAGTCAGAAGCATGGCAATGGTTTGGAGAAAAATGACTATTTGTGCCCAAGTCTCTCCGCCCAGAATCTTTCCTATCTCGGCGAGCGATTTAACAGGATATTCGGGTGAGTCCAGTAGCAGGAACAACCACCACATAATTCCGCCAGCTAGAAGAGTCAAAAAAAAGCACACCACTAAGACCAAATTGCCAGGAACATATCCAATCAATGCATAAGAGTTTGGAACTAGCAGAGCACCCATAATTTCGGATGTCAATAAACCAGCACAACCTAACCAATGAGCCGATCTGTTGGCCAACTTCTCATTGTTCCATGTAGGGTAGTTATCATCCTTTGGTTCCAGACTCTTGATTTTCAAAGTCTTATGAACCCAATCGTTCCACCATTTCAGGCTTGGCTGCAATTCGTTTGCCTCTTGGTATTGCGATTCCATGTATCTTTGCGCGAAAAACATTCTAGTGGTTAGGGAAGGTTCTTCTGGAGCCCGAACAATGGAGTCCACGCTTTGAACATCAACCTCAATAGGAGCTTTCTCGGCACACATCGTATCAAATCAGTTATGAGTGATTTGAAAAGATTCTTATATAGGACAGGAAAAACGATTTGCAACCGTTTTAAAGATAAGAGATTAGACACGAGCCACCAAAAATTTCTTATCAGTTGGAACCGCGCATTTAATCTAAGATTTTAACTACTCTAGCGGGAACTCCCAGAACCAGACAATTATCTTCCACGTCTCTTGTCACCACTGCTCCTGCTCCAACTATGACATTATTTCCCAGAGTTACACCAGGTAAGATTGTTGCATTAGACGCGATCCAACAATTATCTCCTATAATGACACGTTTGGAGAAATCAATACCATTCAATCGTCCTTGAGCATCAGTTGGGTGGTCGGCGGTGGTAATTGTTACATTAGGACCAATTTTGCAATTATCTCCCAGGATAATTAATGAAGTATCCAATAAAACCGCACTGGCATTTATGTATAGATTCTTGCCCGCAAGAATGTTGCATCCGTAATCACAACTAAATGGAGTCTCAATCAAGACTCCATCTCCACATTTCCCCAAAATTTCTTTCGACAACTTCTCTCTTGCGTGTTTGAACTCATCAAGCGAAGAATAATCGTCCAAACTCATATTCTGAAGTTTCAAACACATCATAGTCGATCTGAATCTAGCAGTTTCTAAGGGTTCTACAAACGAGTTATAGACCATGCCAGAGATCATTTTATCGTATTCCGGTGTATCCGGAAGGTTTTTGATATTTGAGTGGGCCAACTGGAGTAAATTGTGATCCAACGTTAAACTCTTTTTAACCATTAGTTAGTAAGATTAGATAGAGATATTCGCAAGTGCTCAGAAAAAAAATTACTATTCGGGATGAATTCCCCTAATGACGTCTCTGAATCTGCCTCTGAAAATATTGCGGAAATCGTTTAAACTGGCTTTCAAATTCGATTTGATCAATGCCGAAGTTGGCTTGGAAAACAGATCGTCAATTTCCTCTAACGTGCGTCCTTTAGTCTCGACGACAAATAGCAATTGGTAAATCCATCCAACAACAGCTATTCCACCATAAAACCCAAGAGTCAGTCCCGTGTTGGTAAAAGCGTTCCACATATCGGTAAAATTGTATGTGATGATAAATGCCCATAGATATAGTCCGGCCGAAGTAACTGTCATTCCATACGATCTCAAATATGTCGGATAAACCTCTGACGGAACAACCCATGTTAAACAGGCATAGGAACCGAAAAATGCCTCGTACATAATGAGACCTGTCAAGTAGAGCCCCATTGAGGTAGACGACGTGAGTGGGAATTGGTAGCCGATACCAATAAACACCAGCCCGAGGAAGAATCCAGGAAGCATGCTATTGGCCCAGAATCTACGACCACAATAATCCATAAACAAAATGGCTGGAATGGTTCCCAATAATAAGGCTCCTCCTCCAACCAAAGACATGAAAACTGAGTTCTTCTCGTTAAACCCAATGGATGCCATCAAAGTCGACATGTAATACATCACAGCATTACATCCCGTAAATTGACCCAAAAAGATCATAATGTTAGCATACACCAAAGATCTCCTTGCTCTTGGGACAGTGATGAAGTCCAGCCACTTGTGCTTGGAGAAAGCATGAGTATCCTCAAGTTTTTCAATTTCTAACGACTGAATCATGTCCAAAAATTCCACTTTGTTCTGGATATCTGACATGTCTCTGAGCCTACTCCAAATATTATATGCCGCTCCAACTTTGTCCTTATGGACCAGGTATCTGGGTGATTCGGGTAGGAAGAACATTCCTACAAATAGAATGGTGGAGAAGAAAAGCGAGGAGCCCAGAATATAACGCCAGGCGCCGTCCAGACTGTAAAACATAGCAGCAATTGCAAATCCACACACTTCACCTAAGGCAATGTTGAATTGATAAAGAGAAACCAGATTGCCTCGAATATCAGACGGAGTGCATTCTGAAACGTATGCCGGAATAATGGATTCCAAACCAATTCCAAATCCGATAAAGAAGCGACCGGCATACAATCCTTCCAGATTTGGAGTCGCGGCACATAGAATCCCTCCAATAGTGTACGATACACAAGCGCACATAATCGATATACGTCTACCCCAGAATTCGTTCAATGGAGACAAAGCAAAGCACCCACCGACAGCACCCAGAGGAACCAACGCACTCACCAAAGAAAATTCGTGATCCGTCAAATCTAATGCAGGAACCATAGAAACCTTAGCTCCCGAAATTAAAGATTGATCGACTCCAGAAAGCATGCCTCCAACAGAAGCAAATGCGGCGATCATCATCACCATATGTTTTCTTCTTGAAAACTTGGGAGTGTATCCCGAATGCAGAACAACTGTGTCCCATAGAGACGTGCTCTTTAATGACTCCTGCCCAAGAATCTCATACTCTTGGAATTTTTCATCGAGATCAATATCACCATGTCTTTCGTAAAGACGAATCTTTGCGTGATCCTCAAATACACTATCGACACTCTTCAGCGACATGATGTTGGGAAAAATAATCTGTGCTATATATATAGTCCATTTTGGGAGCCATAGGCTTCAGGTTGGAGGGAGAAACGGAGTTTAAAAAAAATGCCCGTATTTATTGATCATGGACCCCTCCTTAGGCTCACGAATCCAAGAGGGGAAGTCAAACGTGGAAGTTAGCCTCGCTGGGGGTAATTTAGTGAGGTGGGGAGACCTTGAGTCTCGCTACCAAGATTTAACTTTACGACTCAATAGTCTAAACCTAGAGTCTATGACATCATAAGTGATCAAAATTATACGGTCGAACAAACTTTCCAGTATAGGAGATTATTTATGACTGAAGACTATATTAGACTCTGAATGAGATCTCACCAGGATAAGCTAAGCTGCTGCATCTGTTCACCGCTCGAATTCAATACTGGGGTAGGATGAGTAGCTCTAGTGGTACAAAGAATACAAAGGGCTTCTGACTACCGACAGACACCGTCGGGTAAGTTTACGGACCTTTCTTATTGTTGACCACCAACTCGATTCGTATGTAGAGTTCTCGAAAAAGCGAACTGTGCTTAAATTAGGAGGAGAACTGTGCTCCATCATTTAATTGTCTTTCTCCAGGGTTCTGGAAAAATGTAGAAATGCAGAGAAAAAAGGAACCAACCATGCAGGGAGTCGTCCTGTCGTTGAAAAAAACTTCTTTATTGGATCGGCGTTACACAAAAATTGAGATTTTTAATGTAAAACCTTGACCATGGATGGGACCTGAGTCCTCAAAAGTGAATCAGGCTGCCGATTATTTAACCGTGTCCTAATTTGGAAATAATTTTTTCCGATATGGCATTTGCGAGAGATAAGAAATCAAACAGGCAAATCTCTGGGGTTTTGTTGCTGTGTGATCTATAAACTATTTTCTATTAGAACTCGCTTGGGCTCCCTCCATAATCCCCCACTGTCAACATGACCCCCACCATACCGGCTAGCAGCCAACCAGATTTTAATTATAACCTTTGATTAGGTCGATGGGACCTTTATTGTTTTTTGAGTAAACGATGAGCACAGCCTTGCAAAGTGGGTTCGAGTGATAAGGGTGGGAAATGGCAGCACACATGCGAGTTTTGGGGCTGACTGAGAATTTCATGGGTTCGATACCTCCATATCTGACATCATGATCACTTGTTGAATGGAGAGATGGAACATCGGAGAAGTAAGTGGGTATAAAACAAAAGACAGTTTCTTTATGCTGTAGTTCTTTCTCACGAAAAGTATTTACAAAACATCATGTCGGAGTCTCAAATCGATAAGGATGCTATATCTGTAAGTAAGAAATCCAATTTGCAATCATTGAAAGAGGCCTTCCAATCAAAACATGGATTCAAGAATTTCGTTCTGCTGGACAGTTCGACTTCTCTTGCTAATAAGGATTTACTTCCGGTTCCGAGAGAACGCAGAATTTGGGAATGGTACAACTTTTTTGCCTACTGGTTTAGTGAATCGTGGGCTGTCTCAACTTGGAGTTTGGGCTCTACCATGGTTGCAGGAGGAATGACCGTCAAGGCTTCGCTGTTAGTTTTTTTCTTTGCGAACTTGCTACTGGCTATAGTCATTGTGCTCAATTCCCGAGCATCAAGCATGTACGGTCTTGGATTTTCGGTCCTTTCGAGAATCACTTTTGGAATATACGGATCTTATATACAAATTATCCTCAGATCAATTTTGGGAATAATCTGGGGTGGAGTTCAATTGTATTTTGAGGGTCAATTCATTTCAATCATGTTCCGATGCATCTTCACCAGTTGGTGGACGCTGCCAAATCATATTCCGGCAAATCAATATATTGACTCGAAAACAATGGTGGCCTTCTTGCTCGCTTTTCTTTCCACTTTTCCATTCATGTTCCTTCCTTCATATAGATTGAGACATATTTTCTCCGTCAAATCTATCACTACTCCTCTTGCGGGTATTGGAATTGTCATATGGACGTGCACGAAAAACGGAGGAGTCAGCACCGATGTTCTAGTTACTCCAAAAACATCCACCAGAACAGAGTTTGCCTTTTTCGTTCTGTCTCAATGCAATTCGGTCTGGGCAGCATCTTCTGCTCTTTTGGTGACAGCTCCAGATTTGGCCAGATTCTCTAAAAATGGAAAGGCCCTAATTTATGGAAACCTCTTGGCCCTTCCAGTGGCCCAATTGATTTGTGGAGCTTTTGGTATTCTTTCTACCGCCGCAGTCTTTGAGATGTGGGGAGAACTATACTGGAACCCCTATGATCTGCTCAATGCCATTCTAGACCACCATTATAACCCCAAAGCCAGAGCAGGTATTTTCTTTGCTGCGTTTTGTTTTTATTTTGCAACCCTTGGAACTTCTGTGGCATGTAACATCATGCCTTTTGCGATGGATGTCACTGGTCTTGCTCCAAAGATTCTTAATACCATTCGTGGCCAAATTTTGTGCCTGGTGATTGCATTTGCAATCGTCCCGTGGAAAATAGTTTCCACGGCCAATGGGTTCCTTACATTTTTAGGAGGGTACAGTATCTTCCAAGGTTCGGTGGTTTCTGCAATGGTTTTGGATTATTGGTTCAGAAGAGGCAATTTTGTTGTTAGCGATTGTTTCTCCAGCTCCAAAACGGGTCGCTATTATTTTACCTATGGTATCAACATTCGAAGCTACATCGCATTCATCGCAGGATTTGTGATTTCGCTCCCGGGATTCATTGCTGCATTTGGCACAATAACAGTTTCCTCATCAGCAACATATATCTATGATATGGGATGGTTGATGTCTTTGGTTGTGGGAGCAGTGGTTCATACTATCCTTTGTATTGTCTTTCCATATAAAGATGTGGATAAGACACAATCTTTTGAGTCCTACGTTCATCGCTCTGACATGGAACTACTTCAGAACGATGAAATTGTCTTTCTGAAAGACGGAGTCACTAAAGTGTACCATGACGAATGTTGAAGTTTTCAAGAATGTTGGAGATCTTATTAACTAATGAGTTTTAAATATCTATAAATCTTAATTTTTTTTAATCTTGGTGGGTCTCTTTTAAAGGTTTCAAAATGAAGACCTCCAATTCTCGATTTTCATGTACTTTTCCAGAATGTTCCAAATCTTTCAAGAGAAAGAACCATCTGGCTCGTCATGTGCTAAGTCGTAAGTTTGTCATTCTTGTTGACTAATCCAAGATGCCCCCTCTAAACCCTTCAATTGTAATGTATGTGGAGCCCAATTTTCAAGACAAGATGTTCTCAAAAAACATATCCATCGACAACACAACGGTGATCCGAAGAGTTCTACTGTTCCAGTCGAAAATAATAATCTGATCGCACAAACCCCGGAAATGACCCACACTATAGTATCACCAAGGTCTGACGAGTTTAGAGGATTATATACTGATTTGTTTCAGGAGAATGATATTTCATGGCTGTTTTCTGCCGAACCTAGTTTGGACTATTCTATCCGAGATCCTCCTCCAATAACTATTGAGTTGTTTCACATGGAACAAAATTCCCCTCAAAGACTCAAGCCCAGTCCTCCAGAAAGAATGGTAAACATAACAACGTGGCAGCCCGAGCGATTGGATCATTGTTGGAGTTTCATATCCAGCCAATTGCTACAGACATTGGATTCAGCTTTACAAGATCTCACTTCCAAGGCAAAATGTACGTTTTTCCAACCGGTCAATCTGAAATGCAACTTTGAGTTGTATTTCTCCTCATTTCATGATCATTTTCCAATCCTACACAGAGCATCGTTTATTAGCAAACCTCAATCGATCCCCCCACTTCTACTCACATCAATAATAAGTCTGGGCTCCATAAAGGGCTCCGAAGAGGATTATTCTACGTCCGTTAAAATACAGGAAAAATTGATATGGATGGTGTTCAGTCATCCAGATTTGATTCCATCAAAGCTCTGGATAATACAAACATTGGCACTAACTCAAGCATTTGCCAAAATGGCTTCTACTAGACATCAGCACGAAATATCTGCTACTTTTCACAGTGCAATCATCACAATTCTTAAAAGGGACGGTTCGTGCACGAATATGAAAAGTCTAAAGGTGAAGTACTGTTCTGATATGGAACCACAGCAACATTGGGAATCCTGGATCGAACAGGAGTCGGTCAGAAGAGTTGTGTTCTTCTTTTTTTTGATGGACTCCCAGCATTCTGTGCTATTTGGTCATGTTTCATCAATGTCTGTGACAGAAATCATGCTTGAACTTCCCTGTTCCGAAGAAATATGGGATGCTTATACAGCAGATCAATGGAAACAAATACACCATTCCAACTCACAGCCACGATTTTTAGATCTTCTCAAATCCTTGATGGATGACCATTCTCTTCCAGTGACCCTGTCATCATATTCTAAATTAGTCATGTTACATGGACTATTAGCAGTCATATGGAATGTCATCCGCGAAGAGCCACGATCTTTTGAACTTGAAGATGAAGATATTGCTCCAAAAATCTCCATGAAAGAAAAGAAAAAAGCCATTCTAGCAAGAGCTGTGGAAACATTCTCATATTCCTTGATGAATCGAATGCCTTCTAAGGCTTTGGAAGCTTGTAGAACTTTGCATGGAATTGCCAATTTGACCTTGTTTACACCCACAACATCCATACTAGAAATTCTCACCTTTTGGGATGCACCTTCGCTAATGGGAAGACCGATGACGAGAAACGATCGCATAAGAGCTTCTGCTTCCGTCAAACGATGGGCCGAGTCTTTTGAAGCAATCCAATGCACAGTTCACTCTCTGCTACTGATCCAAAGAATAACGTTCTGCTCCGATAAAGGAACTAGCTATCGAGCTTCAACGGATGATATAGTCTTCAGACCATGGTGTCTCTACATTTCTACGCTTGTGGTCTGGACATTTTGCCATATAAAGAATGGTACTAAATTGACAATGATTCATGAAGGTCTAGTGTCTCACACCCTAATCACTGAACAATTCATGGTGGATATGATTCGGTGCCTATTGAAGCAACTCAAGATGAATGAATCTGTCCAATTACCAGATCTGAATAATTGTGTTTCCTTGGGGATCGTAGCTCGTACTTGTCTGGAAAATTGTCGATGGGAAATGCTGAATGATGCTGGGAACTTTTTGGGGAAGTTGGTCGATGGCCTTCAACCTGATAGCTAGATCCACGTGTATTACGTAATCATTAAACCCCCCACATCTGCTAAGATAACCCACTTTTTCTCCACAATAGATAAGCACAGCCTTACAAGTGAAAGATAGAGGGAGCAGTGTGCATGGTGGGTTTCATTTTTGTCCAGAGCATCGAATTAAGACTTGGCTTATAAGGACTTTAGTTTTCAATCTTCCTAGTAATGACAACACCGCCGTATCCCCTAGATCCAGAAATTGAAAAGTTGCTTGACCCGGAGTACGTGGCTTTCTACAACAAGTACATTGTCGACCAGCAGGTTGTTCACCGTCAACCTGTAGAGGCCTCCAGATCCTCAGGAGTTTTGATTCCCGGAGGAAGTGAGCCGTTACCGATGAAAAGTATCACTGAATACTCAATTGATAGAAAGGAAACCAAAGGACCACCTGTGACTGTGCGTGTTTTTGTCCCTGATCTTCTAGCCCCAGGGACTGGCTTTCCAATCTTTATCTACTTCCATGGTGGAGGTTGGGTTCTTGGTAACATTGACACAGAGAACACCCATTGTACAAATTGGGCCCAGAAAGGCCAATGTGTTGTTGTGGATGTTGACTATCGTTTGGCACCGGAGAATCCATATCCAGCAGCAGTGGAAGATGCTTGGGAAGCTTATCTTTGGGTCCTCAGAGAAGGTTCCAAACTTGGTGATGTTTCAAAGATCGCAGCTGGGGGATCATCTGCAGGTGGAAACCTTACTGCTGTCCTTACTCATATGATAAATGAAAGAGGATTACAGCAACTTTGTTTCCAATTGTTGATTGTTCCTGTGACAGATAACACTGCTGATAAAGACGTTTACTGGACTTGGGAGAAGTTTGAAAATACCGCCGCCCTACCAAGAGAAAAGATGTTTTGGTACCGTGAAAAGTACTTACCAGACAAGTCTACATGGGCTGAGCCTAAGGCTTCTCCTTTATTTTTCCCAGACACCTATTTTAAAAACTGCCCACCAGCATTTGTGGCGGTTGCTGAGCTTGATGTTCTCCGTGCAGAGGGTGAATTCTATGCTGCCAAACTGGTCCGATCCGGTGTTCCAGTCACCACTAAGATCTACAAGGGTGTTCCCCATGTGGTCATGGCCATGGATGGTGTTCTTTCAAAAGGGCGTGAATTGGTGGGTGACTGTTGCGTAGCACTTTATCGTGCATTTCACTAGGTGGGTCAAGTAGATAGGAAATTTCTTTTATCGCTAGTGATATATAGAGCCGTACTTATGCTTTCTACTTTCACAAATGGATCCGTTCTACTACCTTGACAGACCTTGCACTTTGGGTGAGGGACCAATCTACCGCTATTCTGATAACACCTTGCATTATGTGGATTGTTTGCACGACCCTCCCCAATTACACATTTTATCCTTGACTGAGACCGGAGAACCTATCGAAAAAGGAAGCAGCCAACCATCCATCAAAAACGCCAATGTGACCAAGCCGGGTTTGAAAGTGATTAACCTTGAAGATAGTGTTACTGTACAATTCTTCCGTAAAAATAAACCTGGATATATCTGTGCTTACTATCAGGGAATTGCGTTCATGGATGAGGACACAGGAAAATTGGAGATTCTTAAGGAAATCATTCCGACCTCTGATCGTCATATTAGACGGTTCAATGACGGAGCAGTGGATTGTCGTGGGAGATTTTGGGCTGCTGAAATCGATGTTAAAGGATTGGCTTATGGAGCCAAGAAACTTCCAAGTGACTACACTCCATTGGGTCGTCTTTGGAGATATGATCCAGATGGCAATCTCCATAAGATGGAGGACAAACTAGTTTGCGGAAATGGACTCGCATGGTCTCCAGATAACAAGAAAATGTACCTCAACGACTCGGTCGTTCAGAAGATCTTCCGATATGATTTTGACGAAGAGACAGGATCCATCTCGAACAAGACTTTGTTTGTGAACGAATATAATTCTACAGGCGAGCCCGATGGAATGGTTTGTGATGTGGACGGAAATATCTGGGTTGCTATGTACAATGGGTATGGAGTCAATGTGTACAATCCTGATGGTGAGATGATCAAGTTCATCGAGCTCAATGCCAAGGCAACCGCATGCACTACTTGGGGACCGGATGATACTATATATGTTGTCACGGCTATTAACAAGGCTGATCCGGAAAATGATAACGGTGGTCATTTGTTCAAGTTCAAGGCGGGAGTGAAGGGTATACAGAAGTATGAATTTGCTGGCTAGAAATAAATTGGCTTTATAGTATAATTCAATCATAAGAAGTTTAGAGAATGGCTCGAAGACATCCTCAAAACCAGAAACAAATTGAACACTTTGTACAAATAGGTTGCGTTTCTGAGGAAGCCTACCGACTGTAGGCAGGTCTGCGGTTCCATTTGTATGCTTTATAAGGCACTCAGGGAGCAGTGGTAGCCGAAAGCGAACCTTCAAGAATATTTAAATTCCATAGACACGATCCTGAATGAACGCTTGGTTGCATATCAAATAAATTGTTCCAAGATCTATTTAAATATGAAAACTTCAAACTATAACTCTCATATCTACGATTTTCTATCTTTTGTGTCGCTCCCTATAAGACTGTTCTATAAAGTATACGTTCAAAGCATGCATGAATCGAAATTTGACTGAGAGCTACAGAGGCGTGAAATACCAAGGAGATTACGTAAAAACTTTACAACAATTTCCAATAAAATAAACCCTAATATATATATATGTCAGAGAAAGCTCTGTCTTCCAAAGTGACTTCGAGCGCGTGCTTATTTTGTAAGAAGAGGAAGCGCAAATGTGATGGGGCAAAGCCTTGTGCAACATGCGTCAAATATAATAACAAGGATGGTTGCATATATCAATCGGAGAATGATTCTCGGAAGAAAAAATACGATTCGGCCCATATCGACTACTTGGAAGTGAAAGCGGATCTCTTGGAATTACATGCCACAAACTTGATCAAAACTCTTGGATTGAAAGATGACTTGAGTTCGTTGCTTCCAAAACCGCCCCGACTCACCCAGAACAATGATGCTTCAAAGCTTAGATACATGATGTCAGATTTTGCCGACATTGCAGCATTGGAGGAGATAGTGTCCACTGCTTGGAGAGTTCGCAAAGATGGAGATAAGACAGAATTTTATGGCCCTCTTTCCGGCCGCCAGGGTGTTCTTGAGGATGGGGAAGACACTCCTTTGAATCCTGATTCGGGAACCTTTGATATAAATTTTTTGTCCGCTCGATTCAAAGAACACCTTTTTGATATATTTGAGCAAACCTTTGGGTGCTACTTCTATGTTTCCGAACTGACATTAGATCTAGTACGATCTTGGAACTTTCCATGCCCTGAACCAGATAGAAGATTGTTGATGAATGCAATATTCGCATATGCCTCTGCATATGTCCGACCTTCAGCAACAAGTACATTTCTTATGGAGGCAGAAGGTGCAGCTCTGGATGCGTGTCAATCTAATCTCAACGAATATGTCTTGCAAGGATTGTTGATTCTTTCATGTTACGAGCTTGGAATGGCTCGCGACTCGAATTCTTGGCTTTTTGATGCGATGTGCGCCTCCCAAGCACAATATATGGGACTTCATTTATTGGAACGGCCAGTCACTTTTAGTTCTCCCATGAGTTTGACTGCTATCTCCCCAATAAAAAGTGCGCTTTTTTGGTCCATTATCATGCAAGATAGGTTTATCACTACAGTTCTGGGACGTGGTTGCAGAATACAATACTTCCGGATTGTGACACCGTTTTTTGCTCCCCGGAAACCGTTTGAAAATACTGAACCCTATATCACCGAGTTAACATTTTCTTTCCATTCAAGATTATGGTACATTCACGACAAATCTTCACAGCAAATATACTCTTTCAGAGCAGATTATCTCCATAATTCGCATCGCCAAATGTTACTTGAACAAGGATTCTCTAGTCTTCGATCCCTTTATGAATCATTCCCAGACATAATTATGCTGCAACCAACTACAACGGACAAAAGGATTTTGCTTCTACATTTATCATACTATGTGATCCTTATTTTATTGCACAAATCATATGTCATTCAAGATCCCGAAACAATTGTCCAGCTGATGATACAGTTGTGTACTTCTGCATCGAAGGTTACAGAGCGATTTTCTGAGGTACACGGATTCAACAATGCACCTTATTTTGCAGGCTACCTTCTGTTTCAATGCGCAATGTTTGACTTATTCATTATGGCAAAGAAAGACCAAAGTCTTCTTGAAGATGCCACATCCAGGTTTGTTAAATTTGTGACGGCATTGAGCGAATATGCAGATGTCTGGAAACGGGGAATGAAGGACATCAAAGTTTTAGATCATTTGGCGATGAAATGGAAAGTTTCGGTCACAATATTGGAGGAGTTAAGAAAAAGCCACCCTCCGTCAGATTTGCCACAAGATGAAGACTCAAATTACGAAAATTATTTGGACTTTGAGTTGGACCGAGACTTTCCAACAAATCTGCCGAGGCCCAGTATTTATAATATGCCAACGTTTCTCGACAACTTCGACTTTAATTTTTCTCCGATTTAAAAATACACCACATATTTCTTATCAAAATTCCGTTCTTTGCACCATTTTTCGACCGCACCATTCATTCCTGGTGGTCCACAAACAAGTAGCATGAATTCGCCTTCATTCCACCCAGACACATAGCTATCGATCAAATCGAAGGTCAGTCTTCCTGTTAAACCTTTCCAATTATTTGGTATCTTTTTCAGATCGGACAGTGCATAGTCCACTTTAAATTGATCGGGATGCTTGTCCACCAAAGTGTCCAGTTCAGCTCTCAACAAAATGTCGTCCTCAGTCCTATTTCCAAAAAAGAGGACAACACTTGTTGAATCTTCTGGATCTGCAAAAATAGCTTGGATGACTTGATATGTAGGTGTAATACCAGATCCACCAGATATCATCACAAAATGTTTCATTTGGTACGGATTTTCATTGAACATACAGGAACCGCACTTGATATACTCAAACTCTCCAACAGGGCCTTTTACTTCGATTTGTTCTCCAAGCTTGAGTTTCTCTATCAAATTGGTCATGATACCACCATTTGGATACTCCACAGTTGGAAAATAGACTTTGATAAGGATCTCAAGTCTACCCTTCAAAGTGTTATTGGATTTTGGAGTGTATGCTCTCATGACGAACTTATCGGATGCGTCTTTCAAACGCAAAAACAAATGCTTTCCGGTAGGAAGTCCAATCAGTTGATCAGGATGCTCTAAATCGAATTTGAATATACGGGAGTCGGAAGAAATCACTTCTTTCTCTGAAAGAGTAATCTTATGCCATTTGCGCGGATCAAGTAGATACTGTCTCTTTTCATCTGTTGATTTCACTTCTTGAGTTAATGCAGCACCTTCTTCCAGCTTACCTAGGTGCATGGATGGTAACAATTTCTTTGCGTATGATGAATGGATAGCAATAAAATCATCTGTTGCATCTTCACCACTCACCATAACAATTGATTGAATACCACCTGGATGGTCATCCAAGTACGAGGTTCCATCGAAAACATGGCCTTTCACTGCAAACCAAGGTTCCTTAGCGTTGGATTTGTGCGCCTCAAACTCCGCTCTAGTAATGACTACTTCCATTTTCCCAGGGTCACACATCATTTCGATATCTTCATCTATTTGTGGTTTTCTCTCTCTAATTTGAACAGAGTCATTCAACTCGCCCCAGTTATCGTCCAAAATGTCACCCCCTTCTGCTTTCACCCTATCCATCCATCCCCCTGGTTTGTTAGCAATAACTGGATGCTCAAATCTTAATGTATCGCCTTCTTTGATGATTGCAACTCTGTACCACCAATTATTTAACATCGATGTCACATTCCAATACATTGTTCTTGGCTGCACAACCATCCTTTCATCCATACCACGAACGACTATATCTTTGGCGTCTGCAAGCTCCAAAATCGAAACCTTAACTTTCCAGAAACACCAACAGAGACAACTCATTCGATCGCAGACATTCACTAGACCTCCAAATAAACGAAAATATCCGGCTTCACGATACAAATCCTCAGGATAGTTGATTGTGGTCAACTTCCACGTCTTCCCCTTGTCCAAGCTGACCTCCACACGACCAATTCGGATACCTCCACCATTGTAGCCAAATCCAGCTATTTCGTACTCGTCGTCCGTGATTTGCATTACTTGCTGGTTCTCTGGCTTGCACGTGATAGTTTGCAGATTCAAGTCATATATCGCATATCTCTCATCCTTCCACCAACTATCATCACTCTTGGCCATCTCAGGAGTAACCATGGTTGGTAGAACACGATTATCGAAGTAATGATACCAATTATCGGATGGCTCATCGCTCACTTTTAGTTTCTTTAGCCATTTCACTGATCTTCCTCCAATGACTCCCGGAATTATAACTCTCAACGGTCTTCCATGATCAGGAAGGAGAACTTCTCCATTTTGCTTGTATGCTAGCATAATTGACCTTTCTGGATCCATTGCCCAATTAAGCCGCACGCAGGTTCCATATGCACCGTTTGCTGGACTGTCTGCCCCTTCCATCCATATGTATCTTGCCTTCCTATGCGGCAAAGCTTTGGATATGACATCGCCAAGCATACAACCAGTCCAAAGAGATGTAGATGTTCCTCCAGGACCCCAGTTGAAACCAGTTCCCTTTTTGACCATATTTTGTTCCTTTCTTCTGTTACCAGCACAGACCATTGTCACTGGAACAGTATAAATATCAAATCCTTCCATAATCTCAGAAAGCTTTAGTTTGTATGGTTTCTCAACCATCCCTTCTACGGTGATTTCCCAATCCATCATGTTCTGATCTGGCACATAAGGCACTGGTCCATGATTCCTAACAAAATGAAGGTTAGCAGGTGTCAAGAAGCCCGAATCATAGAGCTTTGCAAGTGGAGGCTCTGAATTGAAAGGATGACTTCCCGTTAGTCTTAAAAGTTCAGGATCTCTAGCCACAAAATCATCTTTGGTCTTTTTATCAACCTCAAGGACCTCAGACAGGATTGGATCTTTTCTGACAGGGAACGGGGCATCTGTGATCTCTTTAATCTTACTGAGCTCAAATGTGTAATTCTGTTCAGCTAGGATAGGAACCATGGCTCAAGAGAACTCCTGTCAAATAGTTTTCATTACATATAATTAAAATCCTACTCGTCTACTCGGTTTATTCTCCGTGCAGATAAGACGGAGAATACTTTACACATTGGAAAAATTGTGATTTATATTTTATACAGGACTAATTTGACCGATTTCTAGGCTCTGGATGTTGACTCCAAGACGGTTCGAAAATTCTCTCAAGAGGTCCAGCTTCCGGGAAGACCGTTTCCAGATTCGTTCATGTATTTTGAGTGCAGCAATACATGTCTCTAAGTAATCCAGGTAATCTGAGTTTTTTGTCTCTCCGTATAGAACCAGGTGTATCATTGCTCCCAATTGGCAAATGTAGCCAAATTGGTACGTCGCTCTCAGCACGTTGTCGGTATTTATCAATAATTCGATCAGTCTAGCGATTTCCATCGCAGAATCAACAGACTTGCTGCTACTCAATGGGTTTTCAATGAAAAGCTTTTCTAATAGTATCATACAAGCTTCATAATTAAGATGAAAGATGATGATATGGAATTCGTGAGAATAGGAATTGTCTCTGAATGGATGCGGCAAAGAATTTTTGAGATCTTGAAGTGATAATTCAGCTGTCTTGAGTAGTTTGGTCCGTTCTTGGGTATCACCTAAATCACCTTGAACCGAACAGATTTGATCCGTGAATCTGTCAAGAATATACCACAATCGTGTCGTATAACAAAAGCATAGCTCAGTCAAATGATAAGGACTCGAGTATGAGCTTTGAACCTCATAAAACGGAGAAATGATTCGCTTGAAGTGAATACATGATGGTACCCTAAGTTTCGAAGTGATGATTCTATCCTGAGTGCAAATCGACCATAGTAAAGCTGACTGATGGGGTGTGGTTTTTGGAGCAAACCCAGCCGCGGAAGAATTTTCGTCGTAGGATATATGAAACCCCATATGCTGGGTCAGGGCACATGCCATTGATATGTACAGATATGACATGGAATCGTTTCCCATACCCATTTCATAACACGATAGAATGAGTAATCCTTGAACGAGATACTGGTCAAGATGAACAGTGGATGCAAGTATTGCGAGCTGTGCTGCTTGATTTATCAATAATCTGCTTATTTTTTCTGCACTTGGGTTCTTGGAGAATAAGCACCCAAATCCAAAAAGAGCACACATTAGGAGCTGATGAGATAGCTTTGCATCTGAACTGAAATCCCACGAGGCTATCACATCTGCCGAAAGTTTTAGTACGTATGTCGTCTCTGGACAATATTCTTTGAACAACTTTGATAGCTCCAGTTGGAATATGGGGTCCATATAATAAACATGCAAGCCGGAGACCCCTACGAGAGACCCATAATCTTGATATTCAAGGTCAGGTTTCAATGGGCTTTGGAGGTCCAATCCATCCATCTCCTTCAACAACACTCCGAGTCGGGATTCATCGCCAAAACGTTTCATAAACACACCCTCACGTAACTCATTCTTCTCTAGCTTGACAGTTGGGTCATGCTCAATAACAAATTTCTCTAAGACCTTGATTTTTTCCTCCAAATACTGGATGTAATCGATGTGATACTTGCGTCGTCTTTTGTCAGTGTCCGCTAGATAAACACATTGTCGAAGCCTTTTAATACAATTGGAGCATGATGGTATCTTTCCATCACAGTCTTTGCGACGAAGTAATTTGCAAGAGGTACATATTCTTGAATCGTGAAGGTACATCTTCAGCGATTTGGCACAAAAAATACTTTTAGAATAAAATTGGCGTTATCAGTATTCTCAATATTTATTTAGCTACTGAACCTACCAATCAAGCTCAATTTTATTGTCAGCTGATTTTATTGCTCTGACGGCCTTTCTCGTTTTCATCTCTGTTTCTTCACTTTTGACCTTCCATTTGGAAGTCCCCAACATCTCATCCAATTCAACAACAGGCGGTAGTTTGGCAAATATTTTTCCTTCCTCTTCTTTGACTTCAAAAGTAGCAATTGATAAGGTTTCATCATTTTTGCAGCTTCCATTTTTGAGATCATAATTTCTTTTGTGCATTGGACAAGATATATAGCAGTTTTTGGAGTCATCCTCAGAAAGAATTCCTTGGTTTAATAGAAAGGTTCTCTTATGCCCACACATATTTTGAGAACAGAAGAGCTCTCCTTTGTTAGTCCTGAATAATGCAAGCTGAGTGTCACCAATAAGAATCGTTGCAGAGGACCCTGAGTCTGAAAGTAAAAGGTCTTCAGTCTTGCAAACTTCTCTCCAATGAGTAGATGACCAAGTAATTTGGTTGAACCTCTGGTCTGTTCCTTTGTCAGGCCAGTGTGCAGGTCTTGGTTGTCCTCTTTCATGAACAATTTCAACAGTTTCCTGAACATCTGCAGTGTTTATGAATTGTTTGAAAATCGGATTCTCTTTATCCTCGGCAACAGCACGAGCCCATTCATCGTAATATCCATCAACCAACTGCTTCATTTGTGCCTCCAGATCCTTGCAGATTCCAAGCTTGTCTTTAATAATAATGTCTTTGAGGTACTCAATACCTCCATCCAATGCCTCCAGCCATCTTGCTGTACGTTGCAAACGGTCTGCTGTAGTAATATAGTACATCAAGTACCGATCGAGGATTGGAATGACCTCGTCTGGTCTAACATTACTTGCCAAAAGTTGAGCATGGGCAGGCTTCATACCTCCATTTCCACCAACATACAGATTAAATCCATCTTGAACAGCACATAAACCAAAGTCCTTAGAATGGAACTCAGCACAATCACGAACACACCCTGACACACCCCCTTTGAGTTTATGAGGGGATCTAATACCTTTGTACCGCTCTTCAAGCCTAACTGCAAGTCCGACAGAATCTCCTATTCCATATCTGCACCAAGTGGATCCAACACATGATTTAACATTACGCAAGGTTTTTCCGTAGGCCTGCCCACTCTCAAATCCAGCATCATTCAAGTCTTTCCAAATGTTCGGTAGGTCGTTCTTCTTGACGCCAAATAAATCCAGTCTCTGTGCACCCGTGATTTTGGTGTAAACATTATATTTCTGTGCAATTTGTCCGATAGAGACCAACTTTTCTGGGGTGACTTCACCAGCCGACATTCTTGGGACCACCGAGAACGTTCCGTTTCTTTGAATGTTTCCAAGATATCTATCATTTGTATCCTGGAGACCATGTACCTCTTTCCTCAAAAGATGTCTGTTGTAAAGCGTGGATAAAATTGACCCCACTGTTGGCTTACAGATCTCGCACCCAGCAGCCGTAGGAACTGTTCCCAGGTTCTCCATGACCTGTTTGAATGAATGATAATGTTTGGTCATGATTAAAGTGAAAATGTCAGCTCTAGAGTAATTGAAATGAATACAGAGATTATTTGACACCTTGTTCCCGAGCTTTTTCATTTCAGATTCAAAAATGACCTTCACAGTAGGCTCACAACCACCACAGGCAGTTCCAGCCTTAGTGCACTTTTTCAAATCTCCAAGACTTGTACATCCACCCTTGACAGCTTCCACCAGTTTCCCCTTTGTAATATTATGACAGGAACACACTTGCGTATCATCAGACAATAAGTCCATATCTTCTTCCTCTCCTTTTCCGATAATCAATTCTGAAGGAGACATAGGCAGTAGTTTGCCTGTGAGTGCAGAAAATTTGGTATAGTTTTTAGTGTCACCAACAAGAATACCACCAAGGAGGTATTTTCCATCTTTAGTGAAGAGCAGCTTGCAATAAGTCTCGTCTATCGGGTCTTCAAAAATAAGAGCACGAACCTCTTTCTCATAACCTTTAGGAACCCATTTAGGACCTTTTTTGTCCGCAAAGAAATCGCCAAAGGATGCCACATCAACACCCATCAACTTCAAACGTGTGCCCATGCTTGGTTCAGAAAACTGTTTTGCCTGATGAAATTTACTTTGAGTAAGATTGAAGGATAGAATATCGGCCATTTCGTACCCAGGTGCAATCAGACCAAAAGTCATGTCGTTCCATGAAGCACATTCTCCAATGGCATAAATTGACTCGTCAGAGGTTTGCAGGAAATTATCGACCTTAAAACCACCTCTTGCACCGACTTCAAGTCCACAGACTTTTAAGTCATCTCTTGGCTTGATACCAATAGTGTAGCAAAGAAGAGAACAATCATCAATCTCACCGTTGTTGTATCTAACGCCAGTCAAATTCTGCTCGTCATCGAATATAATCTCAGAAATAGTGGTACCTGTCCTGCACGTGATTCCTAAGTCTTTAACTTTCTTGGTCAGTAATCCACCCCCTCTTTGATCCATTTGTTGCGAAAGTAGCCATTCGGATCGATGAACAATCGTAATATCTTCAAACGACTCCATATCATATAGTGCCTTTGCAGCTTCAAGACCAAGGAGACCACCACCAACGACAATCGCTCTCTTCTTTCGCGTATTACAAAAGTCAATCATGGAATAGAGATCATCAATGGTGCGATAGACAAAACACCCCATTTCCTTATATGTTTTGTTTGTTGGTGGTGGGAGTAATTGAAAAGGTAAAATAGCAGTCGAACCAGTACAGAGCACAAGTAAGTCATATGATTCAGTATTTCCTTTATCAGTTGTAATAATCTTGTTCTGGCGGTCGATATCCGTAACCTTTTCGTCAATCGCATAATTCCATTTGTTATCTCTGATCTGATAGAATTCCCCCGGAGAGAGCAAGAGATTGTTGAAATCACGATGTTGAAAGTATTCTGTAAGACCTACACGATTGTAAGCAAGATATGGTTCCTCTCCATACACATGAATTGTGAACTCGTTAAATTTATTGTCGTTGAGTAGCAGCTTCTCGAGGAATGATAAACCAACCATTCCAAGCCCCACGATGACCAGCTTCTTTTTCTCTGACGAGGGCTTGATATCCTCCGTTAACGGAGGCATAGAGTTTGTCATTATGAGAATAAAGAGGGATTATGACATTTTCAGCGCTTTTTATTTGTCACAAATCAGATTGCTGAAAGATTACTGGGTAATCTCCGTATTTCCAAATATTCTCCGCTTAAGAATCAGGCTTTGATTTTTTATTGTAACTATATCTGCATGCTGCACTAACTGATAAGCAAAAAACATTATTTTTCTGACTCCACCTCCATTGGTCTCTCTTCTCTAAGAGGGATAAAGAAACAAACGGCATTCACAGCGACACACACAATCCCAATGATCCAGAATCCTTTAAAGTAGTCATTGACATTGTCGACAATTGTGTATCTGAAGACTAAACTAAACATGATACCACCTAAATTTCCCATCGCTCCCGTCACTCCGCTGACAATACCAGTGTGGTGCTTATTGATGATTGGAACACAAGCATAGTTTGCACCATTTCCCATTTCGAACCAGACACACAAGAAGCAAATAGAAGTGATCAGGCCTGCAATCGATAAATTAGGAACAAATCCTATCCAGATTAAGAATACACCTTGCATCACACCCACAAAGAGCATCCAAAATTTTTTAGCCTTTGTAGTTTTGAACCGACGGTACAAAACATCAGAAATGATTCCGCCTGCAGGTCTTGTAACAACATTGAGTAATCCAAGCATGGAACCCCAACTTCCAGCTTTTGAAGTAGACCAGCTTGGCATGACTTGCTGATAAAGATTGGAGATAATGGATTCCACTGCAAGCTCAACACCAAACGAGCAAAGATAGCACAAGGCAACTAACATGGTTCTGGGAGACACGGAAATTTTCAAAACATCCAAGAGTGTAGGGTCTTCAATGATCTCGTCTTTGTTGATAATATCATCCACTTCATAAATCTTTGTGTTTTCACCGGACTCCACGAGAACTTCGTCAAGAGCATTAACTGGCTCGACTTCGACGGATGTAAGCTTGCCCTCCTTGGAGAAGTGTCTCGTAACAGAAACAGATTTAACAAGGGAATTGTCCATATTAAGGCCTAGAATATCACCTCTTTTAGACCAGTCACCTTCAGGACAGTCACTTCCGAAAACAAGAATCATCAGAGCTGTAACTATCAAGATTAAGAAAGGACCAATCACAAAAGAATAGCTCCAGGAATGATGTAAGGAATATCCCTTTTTGTTCAAAGCTTCTGAGATTGCTGGCATCATGAAAAAGGCCACACCTCCTCCAGCGTTACCCCATCCAGCTGAAATGGCATTTGCAGTTCCAATGATGTTGCCATCGAAGAAAACAGAACAAAATTGTGAGCAACAAATGAAAGAGGAACCGAGAAAACTAATAAAAAATCTGATAGCATGTAATCCTGCCAGATTAGTGACTAGAGGAACAAAAGCTGTAGGAATAGCTCCAATAACAAGGACTCCAACTAAGGTAAGTCTCGGACCAAACTTGTCATTCAATGGACCCAGAACAAATCTTCCGATCAAGGTTCCTGTCAGGCCACAAATGTTATTGTTGGAAATGTCGACGGCTGAAAGATTTAGATCTGTCTTCAACATTCCATGTAGTAATGGTGGAAATGCAAACCATGAAAGGAAGCAGACAAAAAACCCAAACCATGCAAAAAAGAAATTTCTTCCGTAACGATCAATAGGGTTCAAAATGGGGATCGAAGTAGCTTTCAGGTTCCGTGGATTCACTACAGGTGATTCCCAAAGCGTTGATAGTTTCATGGTAAATCCAGTAAGTAATTTTTTGAAGATCAATCCTGCATCGCTATATATGGATTATACCACTTATCAATTCATAGAATTCTTATCGATTTCGGATAAAAAATTGTGCAAACAAATCTCCGTCAATACTGATAAAATTTTCTTGCTTATCTAAACCACATTTTCTAGTTTGATTGTACCTTTTTTTCTGCAATATTTTCTGCAACACAAGAATAGGGACTGGGTGTTATAGAACTGGCATCATCTACTTCCGAGTCGCCAAGTACCCTTGCCTATCTATATTGTAACACTCTGGAACGAGGGAAATAGATAAACTCCAACAGATAAAGAACATTGAGATAGACTGGAAATCTTCCATCCCTGAAGTATACTCACCTAGTCAGCTTTAATACCTTCTTTAAGATCTTCTTGAATCAATGACCCAACAGATTGTCTTCCGAAAAATGTGATATTTGTCTTGCGGTTGGCACTTGTTCTGTTGAAGAATTTGCCTTTTTCATCATCCCACTGAGCCACTGTAATTCTAGGCAAATTCAGATCCCTTTCTATCCCGAGAGCGTTCAACTTTGGTGATTTCAAAGAATCTGGATCAATGAAGGTTTTTCTGGATGGTGACGAAAAATAAATTGCCGTATTACGCTTGTATTGCCTTTGGTCCGATGGCGGACTGACAACCCTATGGATGGAGGACTTGAAATAACCGCCTGTCAGATGTTGGAAAACATCTCCAATGTTTACAACCAGTGCATCTGGTGTATGGCTGACGTATTTCCATAGCCCAGTGTCATGTTCGCGGATTTGCAGCGATAGAATAGGTTGAGATAAAATGAATGTTAGGGCGCTAGCATCACTATGGCCTCTTAACCACGTAGAACCAGTCTTCTCATTGTAGTCGTCATCTACTTCATGGTAAAGCAGAAACCTGCCAAACCCACCCCCGGAACCATCAATGTCATTTTGATAAACCTTAAAGAAATTTGAAAATAGAGTACCTTCTGGTAACTCCAAAATGATGTCCATTAAGGTCAACACATCTCTTAACACCTTATCATGCAAGGTGTTGAAATAGCACTGGATATCATCCAGATTATACTTCACAAATTCTGGATACTCAGTGCGCTCATAGAAGATCTCATCATGCATAAAATGTCTGATATTGAAAAACTCCACTTTATCTTGTGTCTCGTTCGTATAAGTCCAGTATCCTTTGGGTTTGTATCCACTTCCACGAATGACACCCAGTTCCTTGTTGTTTTCCTCAGGTAGACGATTGACACCTGCCATGAATTGTTTTTTGACCTCATCAGTTTCTTCAAACGTAGATTGGGAGATGGATTTAATGGTTTCAAGTAGATCGTGGGGTATCCCATGATTCACGAGCTTGAAGAATCCATACTCGGTCAGAGACTTTTCCAATTGAACAGCAAGCTCCTGTCTTGCATTTGGACTGTCGATATTACTCAAATCAATAGCATCGAGCTCAATAATGTTTGAGGTTGGCTCCTTCGATGGAGGTGCCTCCCTAAAAGGACGAAAGTTATACTTCTTGCGAACTTCTGATTTTTTTACAGAGTCAATTAACATTAGCAAAGTGTACTAGATTGCTGGCGCATTTCGGGTAGCTTATATGCGATAGGGCTCGAACCACGGAAATTTACATAACTGTGGTGGCTCGATCGATAGTAAAAAAACTTAAATTATGTTGTCCACTTTTCCGCCCCCCAACCCCTCTTCAGCCACAATTTCTTCTGTGGAGGAATTAGATACCTTAGCCACAATAGGTTCGTATTTACTATTGTAAACGTAGATCCCATTCTCGAGTGCCTTCCTTCTCTCATCTCTCTTATACAGGAAATAATAACCACCTAGTAGGATGTTGAATCCCATGCTGAAAGCAGCACATGTGGCGAAACCCTTTAAGAAACGTGGACTATCAACCGTAGGCCAAATAAGACGACTTATCCACGCCGTTGACTGTAATCCACTGAGATAGTAAATCATCCAAGCGATCGTTCTCACATTATTATCATGGCGAAAGAAATCGCTGATCATTGGGTTGAAAACAGAGGACTGCGACCACGACCAGTACGCCGAACAAAAGGCAAACCACTTGGCACCACTGCTCACATCCCAAACTGCCAAAATGACATTACCTAGGAAGTTCATAAAAAATGACAATATAACAAAAGCAAACCGCTTCCTTGAAATATCCGCCCCGACACAGATTATTAGCACGTATAAGATCCCTAATGCTGGGGGGACTGTCGATAAATTGTTTAGTTCGCCAATTGAGTACTTGTCCAGAGATTTGAGCCAGAGAAGGAAGCTTCCGGAGGATGTATTGTTACTGTTGAATCCCATAATATTGATGACACTCAAAATGTAAACATGAGGTTTAGTGAGAACCGATTTCCAACTCTCTTTATCAAAGAAAGATCCAGTTTCAAGGGAACTATCGGAACCGTTCTTTATCATTCTTTGTCGTGCAAGCTGAATCTCTTCGTCAGAAAGAAAGATCGAGTAGCAGGAAAAAGGAGTTCCTGGAAGAGCAATCACTGCTAGTAAAGCAACTGCTATCGAGAGACAGCCATCAATGACAAACATCCATCTCCAACCAGAGAGCCCATGAACACCATTCAAATTATTGTAAGCCGCACTCTGCAGCAATCCTGAAGTAAGAACTCCCAGGAATTGACCCATGTAAAATAAGGCTCCACGACGACCCACTTCTGAAGGCAGATACCAGCTGCCTAGAGTGTAGTGAATGCAAGGGAAATAAGCCGCTTCAAACGATCCGACAAAAAATCTCATAGCTTGAAGTCCTTTCACACTGGTAACTTTAAAGGTACCAAGGGTGAAGACTGACCAGCCGAGTTCACTTATAAACAAAGCATAGTTTATAGGAACTCTTGGAAGCAAATAAAACCACGGCAACTCAAAAACAATATTACCCACATTGAAGACGACCTGAGTATTGATCAAATCATTACCTTGCATATTGAGATCCTCCTTCATATTTGAAACGTATGCATTGGTAAGATTTGAACTATCAATATATTTCACCCAGTATCCAACAAACGAGTAAAAGGCAATTAGAATGTCTAGCTTAAAAAGAAGCTTCTTCTCAGACTTTGACATTCCTTCAGGAAACCAACGGAACCATTTATGACGCGAAGCTTCTTCAGGAGTCTCCCTGTACTCAAATTCATCAAAGAATTTCCACCATGGCCGGTTTGCTTCATCCCTGTATTCCCTGATTACATGCTTTTTCTCTGATCTCAACACCTGTTGCTGTCTAAGCTGGGGGTCCAAATCCTGAGCAAGATATCTCCTGTGGGGAATGTACCAAGGTAAAGCCATCACTTCTTATTTTTAACAATATTAAAGCAAATCATAGCGTAGTAAAGCCAATTAAATAGATCATTTAAAGGTGGCATAATTGGATACAGAAAAACTGCAACAAATTTCCTAGCTTTCACAAAATCATGTGCCATGAAAATTGTGGGGAAAATTATCGCATCAGCCAAATGCCACATAAATATTCTTAATCGCAATAAGCTTCCAGTATCCACAAGATGCAGGCTCGAGCACTCAATTACAAATAAAAGGTAGATGAAAAAGCCACAGTGAAGGAAATACAGACAGACCCAAGAGGTTTAATGTGGGCGATTTCTCGAATAAAGAAACTAGGGAGTCACCAGCGAGTCATTCAGTGGATTCACACTAACGATTCATGTCTAAAATGTGGATCATCGCATCATCGTGGATTTGAATTGGAGGTCTGTCTTCCTATACGGAAACTTACCATATAGCACAATAAGTTGAGAAAATGTGACCAATACTCGAAAGACTCCTTATGTAGAAGTACAAAACGTTTATAGAAGAAGTTACAAAGTTTTTTATTCAGATCTGAACCCAAGTGTGTTAATCGAAGAACGGACAACCACGCCTCAGATAATTCCAACTTTGAATGAATTTTAATTTGAAAGAGAACGATAAACGAGAATGAGTAGCTTGTGAGATTAGGAAACATAAAATCCTTACCTTGTGTTTAGATGCGGTGGCGTCTAAATGGGGCATCAACATTGCAGTCAACGTTTAGCATGTTTGTGGGACACACTGACCAAACTCATCAAAGTATCTTCCGGCTGATTGTTGAGGAAGAGACAGTCGATCGAAAAATCAAATCACATCTTGCACATCAACTAAAACACCCCTCCCATTTACAAATTACCTCAATCAGTCAAAAAATCCAATGATCAATTGCAATTTAATCCGTTTAATTCCAATGCAGTGATATATGTTCTGCAACGAGTAAGATATAGATCCTGAATGTTTTCCCGGCCAGTATATAAAGAATGATGAAAAATCCTAGCAGGGTGTTGGGTATAGGGGATAAAGGGGATTCAAAAAATTGCCAAGAAGGGTTTACGGATAACATAGAGGCGATGTAGTGCGGGAGAGTGTTGAAAGAGGAGACGGAATACAGTAATAGGATATAGAAAGGAAGTAAACGCGAAATGAAAAACTCGAGTGGAGCCAACTAGCGACAAGTGAAAATTAAAAAGTGAGAGAAATAAAAGAGAGAGGGAGGGAGCGAGCGATAGCAGAAAGTAAACAAAGTAAACAACACAACGATACGAAGTCTTTTAAACGTGGCAACCCTTTTAAAGTCGGACGCGTGAGAAAAAAAAGGGAGGAAGATAAATAGTAGAGTAGGTGGATGGGGTGGGCGGGGGGAAGTAGAAGGAATGAAGAAAAAAAAGAGTTGTCCGGGTAATAGAGAGGGAGGGGAG